>JASKGO010000014.1:0-28085 GCA_030556065.1 Holobus sp. GC000080
AATGGAGAAATCTCCAGTGGCACCCTATTGGTGCATTTCGAAAATTGAGCGTTCTGATTTGCTGATAGCTTTTCAAACGCAAAACGCCGAGAGTAGCACTGGAGATTTTCTCCAACGTCGCGGAGATTTTCTCCAACTCCGCCATATTGTCCCATAATAATAATAATTAGAATAATTAGACATGTAAATTAGATTAGATAATGTTCATATATTAAACCTAAATTTAATATTTTTAGAAGAAATTGATTTTTGTCTAAGTTTCATATTCAATAATTTATTGAAAGCAATTATTTGATGGGTATTTTTACAAATTTATTAATTTTAGTATTTTGAGTTATAATTATTTGATATTTTGATAATAAATATTCATTTATTGAATTAAAAGTTACAGTCCAAGAAATGTTTCAACTTTTGACAGTTAAAAATGTAATTCCTTAAAAAAAATGACTCAAAACTGTTTCTATATCAAGATTAATAACAATAAAATAAAGAAATCAAAGGCATTCCTTTTTTTAACAAATCTAATGCCATTAGAAATTTGTTATATTAAAAAAAAAGTATAAAAAATATACCAGCATTCGATTCCAATCTGATCAATTTTAAGTTGATTGCTTAGTACTTCAAGAGCGAACTTAACAAATTCCTTTTTTAACACAGTGCAAAATAAAATCAAGCAAAGTTATTAAAAAAATAAATAAAAAATTTAACACTTAATCAACGATTAGGATAATTTCCGGTTTAACCGGAAGCAATGAGTATTAAATTTAAATGAAATTCACTAAAATTCTATTTGATAAAAATCCACAATTTTCTTCTTCTTTTTCAAAAAATAAAAAATAAATAAATAAATAAAATAATAAGCAATTAATAAAATTGTGTGAGTAAAAATAAAAATACCAATTCGCATTATGCAATACAAAAAATTTTTTTGAAATTTTCATCAACAAATCGCTTTCGAAACCGATTTCAATTGATAATCACAAATCAGTGGAAAACCGTCAAATTAATTCGGTAATTCGGTTAAATTTTCCGAGTAACAGTGTCGCAATAACCGAAATGCAAATGGAAATTGGATCAGTGCATTGCACAAAATATGCAAATTCAATGAAATTGTCAGTGATTTTTCGCGGAAAATCCATAAGCACAGATGGCATTCCTTTGTTTTATGAGCCACTTGTTTGAGTTTAATTACGAAGGGCGACAACATTGACGATACATTTATTGTTTCGGACAAAAGGCCGCAGATAACATTGAAATCAAGCGTGGCGTTTCTGCGAAGATGTTTCAATATAATAATAATAATGCGAACAATGTGCATTATGTGCATTACTATAACGTGCGTTACTATTTATAAATTTCTATAGACCAAGGAGTGATTTTTGCGATATGTGCCTATAAAGGATAGATAAAGCGTATCGAAGGAGCATTTTCAAATTCTTTCATTGAATTTTGCGATTGCGTTGATATTTCGTAGGCAATTCCGCGTACAGTTCATCGGCAATGGGGGCTATCAAATAAAATTATTGCAAAATTTGTATTGATCAATTTCCTCATTTGTTGCAACTAGCCACATACTTAGTACATTAGATATGCATAATGTATATGCAAATAGCGCTGCTTTCTGATAACATTGCAAATTTCGGCTCTCTTTTTAAGTTTCTGTGACGATCTTTATTAAATTCCGCCTTCTTCAAAGCAAATAACATTTAAAAAATAATAATTTCAAATTTAAATTCAGTTCCTTATCGGAAAAACAAAGTATTGCAGATTTAATTTTATGAATTTCATTGCTCGCCGTATAAATTACACCATTTCGTTACAAATTTTTAAAAAATATTGCAATTTAAATGAAAAAGTGATTACTTAGGAATGCAAAATAAAAAAAATCACGTCATTCATTTTTTTATAGCAAAGCAAGATAACCGTAAATACTTCTTATTTTATTTTATTACACCAAATTCCAATCTTTAATAAGTTCTTTAGCAAAAAGTAAAAACATCCAAAAAGTATATACTTACCTATAAGAAAAAAAATTTGATTATTGTTATTGAAACGTTTTACTCTATTGAATTGAAATTAATTTAAAATTGTTGCCTTCATTGATAATTGAAAATGACTGGGTAGAAAAAAATTTAAAAATAAATTAAATGGTTTAGTAAGGAGACAATCTTACCTTGATTCACAAATCGATCACCCTGTAGGTTTTTACTGAAACAGCTTACAATGAAGAGAAACTGTTTAAACAATTATTATATAAATATTTTTTTAATTTTCAGGTGAATTTAAACAAAACCAGCTCTGTTCGCAGCAAATAATCGCTATGAACTATGTTTATAATTTAAAAAAAAACACTTTATCAAACGTTTAAACTATTAAAAAAATAATCGAACATTAAAAATATATAGATTTGTAGCAAAGAACTATTGAATGAGTCAATTTTAGATCTTAGATCTTTGTTTTGAGGACTACAACATAGGCAAGCCGATTTGCAGGTTTCGAATTTCCCGCGCAATCCTTTTAATCTTAATTCACTTCTTCGCTTTAATGTTCTCCTTATACAACTCCGGATTTCGGTTAACTTTTAAATACCAAAACACAATGAAGAATCCAATTTATCGTGATCGTTGAAAATTCTAAATTTAACAAACTGAATTGGGATTTTGCATCAGAAGCAAATAAGTTTGAAGGTGTTTAGAATATGTAAAACTATCATGCGCGAATAATTTAATTGCATCAGGCGCCGCGAATTTAGGAAAAAGAGACTAGCCTTCAATTTAGGAAAGAGATCACACGTAAAATTAAGATTTGGTCAAAGGCAATAAACAGTTTAAAGCAAAAAGGGTTATTTCGTTGGTCTTTCTACACCCGATTCTTCGCCTTCTGTCCTCATCTCATCTCTCATCACAAACTCATAGAGAAGGGATAAATAGAAATTTAATTTCTCGCACATTTTTTTCTCGATGAAACTTAAAAAACAATTTAAATAGTTTAATAGTTAAAAAAAAAAGAGGTGAATCAGAAACAATGGGACTGTGTTGGAAATTCAAACGATACAATTTGAGTTGCTGTAAAATAAACTTAAATTAAAAATTTAATTATATAAATCAATCTAAGTATTTTTTTTATTCCAATTATTAATTTAGCAATTGCGAGGTCTGAAAATAGCGGGTCTTGGAAAAAACATCCTATAAAATTAAAACAAGCAAAAGATTTAACAATAAAATTAACATAAAAAGGAACATACATAAGTAAAAATAAAGCGGAATAAGGAATTAAAAGGAAAAACTAATTTAAGTTTTCAAGAACTAGTAACAAATCTAATAATTTGCTGGGTAATGAAGAAATCTTGTAAAAGGATACAACAAAATGATAAAACCATTTCAATTTATTAGAGTATTAAATAACTTTTTAACATCTCTTTAACAAACTAATTATTAAGTTAATGCACAAGAGATTAAAGCCATAGTTCCATTTTTATAAGAATTACAAGAATTACTACCTCTATTCCAAATTTATGGTATACAAATACATATTATTTCAATTAATTCTATTGAAACTTATCAAAATTTTGTCCAAATTCTTTTCTTAATTACTCACAAAATATTAAACTTATGGCAGGTTTGCAACTTTTCAACATAACTTTACTTCATTCTGAGTAATTTTGGCCATTTCATAGCCATTTAAATTAATTTTTAAAAGTCGATTTTTTGCAACTAAAAAAATAAATAAAATTTACGTTTTTAAACGCAAGATGGTCCCTACAATACAAAAAAATGAACAAAATGTGGGGTTAACATTTAAAAATCTAAAGTTAGGGCCATTTTCTGATGAAACCGGAAGTGATGTAAAAATGACATCTATCCAAACCAATGGGAAATGTTGTTTTATGTTGGTATGCCAATTTTGGTGATAATCGGTTCAAAAATAAAGAAATTGTAATGGTGGAAGGAAAATTTGTGTCACTCTGTATATTTTAAGCTCTTATTTAACTAATTATGACTAACTATTAAGATTTGTTTTGAGCTCAGACTACTACTTAAATATTAGATTTAGCATTCTTTCTCAAGAAGGAATGGTTAAGTTTACTTATCATCGTTAATCAAAGATTTCTAAAGAAATGTATACCATAATTTGGGACCAAGGGAGTAAAACAATAAAATTTGAAATATTTATCTTGAAGCCCAGTCTTTAACGCTGGAATCACTCCAAATAAACTTACCCTTCAGATTGTGATTGCCCAGAGCCAAATACAATGGAGCCCTAGCCCCTTGTTCGATGGTCAAATGGCCCAAATGTTGCGACATATCAGTGTCGACAAAACCAGGATGAACCGAATTTACAAACACATTCTCACCCTCCATATCAAACTGTCTCTGCTGAATAATTGTAAGAGCACAAACTCCCACCTTGGACACAGCATACGCCGAATTGCCCCATCCATCCTTACTGTTTCTTCCAGCTTGTGCAGAACTTAAAACAAATAAAAACACTGTACAGAAACAATTTAAAAAAATATAACATTTAAATTACCTGACAAACTGTTGCATAAGTTGAGTTAAGGCATCAGTGGTTAAATTGGGATCCTTCAATTTATTGCGTAAACTTTCCGACGAAATTCTAGACAAATGTCCAAGACTGCTGGAAAAATTCACAACTTGGGCATTATCATTCAGAAGAGGAAACAGTTCTTTGCAAACATTCAACAAAGCAAAGTAATTAGTTTTGATGGTTTCTTCAGCTTGGACGGCAAACGGGACACCACATCCATTCTAAATGTTGAATTAATTAATGATACAAAAAACAGAAAATATGCTTTTGAAAAGTATTAAGAATATTTCGGAAATACTTACCCCAAACATAATAGCAGCATTATTTACCAAAACATCAATGCCTCCATAATTCTGTTTGATAAATTGTGCAAAATTTGCGATACTCTTGCCATCTAATATATCTAATTGGTGGTATTTGGGATGAAAGCCAAGTTTGTTCAGTTTCAATATTGCTTCTTGACCCCTCTGAACATCCCGAGAGGTCAAAAACACATCACCATTGTATTTCTCACACAGTCCTTTTACTACGGCGTAACCAATGCCTTTATTTCCGCCTGTTACCTGCAAATAACAATTGACTAACTGTAAATTAAAACCATGTATTATAAACAACTTACAATTGCAATTTTTGTCATGATAACTTTGATTATTTTGATAATTTAAATTGTCACTTTTAAAATATAGAATTCATATGTTTTCCACCATGGCTGTTTCCCACTACTTAAACCTTTAAGGAGTCATAAAATACCACTTATCCTTGAACAAAAACAATGACTCGTTAGATTTTTACCACGATAATTAATGATACAAACACAAACTGTAATTTGTCGATAGAACAATTTTAGTTTTTTGAGGTTATGTATTGAACCCCTCACCCTTCACCATCACTGCTGACTGCTAGTATGGCAACCTATCATTGGTCGATGGTCTATCCAAAGAAATTGTTCAAAACGCAACCAATAGTTGCATACTTTTTAAATGCTTTGTTTAAAAGAAACGCAGTGATTGGTACGAATAAGTTTTAAACTTATAAAGAACTTCAAGGATTGCTCAAGGATCAAGGATAATCACGAAGGATATCCAAGTTTTGAGGTTATGGTATCGTGAAATTTTCCGAAAAAATCCCATAATATTAAAATAATTGGTGTTTTGCTTACAATTTAGCAAATATTTTGTTCAATCATTAAAAGGAATGCAATGAGATCGTCCAAAAACTCTTTAATTACTTGAATTTGTTGTTACTAGTGGCTAGTATAGAAAAAAAAAACAAATCTTTCAACATTTCTTGCTAAAGAAAAATACTTAATTTTAGTGTTTTCAAAGCTTATTTTAAGAGGCGACTGCATGAACGGCATATTAAGTTAATAATCTAAGTGTTCAATGGTTGTATTCATTCCATAATGTCTTTTATATTTGGAAAATTAAGGGCAATATTTTTATTTTTTGTTAATTTGTTTCGAAGAACATTGTGTTGTTTCAAAAGGAAAAGAAGACTGTCCAGTGATGAGCAAATTGTGCTCTCGAACGTAGTGGTCAACGAGGCCCGAGATAACGATACGGAGACCACATGGAATGACTGGGAATTTAAAAATCGGAAACCCACCAGTATTGAAGAACATATTGAGTTTTACAGACAACAGCAGGCAAAGTTAGTTAAGAATACAAACGTTGAAGAAACTCAACGTAAAGATGATGTTGACCTATTTGAAAGTATGACGTTGACTCCGCAAATCACAAAGCAGACTAAAATATTTGTTCCTAAAAATGACAATCAATTGGATGAGAAAACTTACAGTTTGGATGTTCAAAATGAAACTCCTCTACTTGATATGGTATTTACATTTATTGTGTGACTTGTTTGAAATGTTTATTAACTAATTTGGGTTTTGTTTAGACTAACAATGAGTTATCAAACTGGGAAGAAAACAAAAGTTGGGAGAATGAGGCTTCTTGGGAAACTGAAGAAATGTTGAAAGAGACTAAAAGGAAGCTCAGGGAGCAAAGGTTACTGGAGCAACAGAAGAAAAGACAGGAAAAGGCCAAAAAACATAATTTGGGGTTGAAAGTTAATGCACATTAATATAATTATTGGTTTTTATTGTTACTGCTATGATGTACTGTACTGATTAATCTATTTCTTTGTGATTATTTTGTCAATAAAATATTTTTGCTAATGTAGCATAATTAATTGTTGAAGTTTTATTTTGTATTTGATATAAGCTAAATGTAATTAATAACTATTCTAAATAAGATCCCAGAGAGAAATTAAATTCTAAGGAAATCTTACTTGATTTTTAAGATAGCAAATAAACTTTTTCTTTTTATGGAAGCTTTTTTTCTGATTTTCTTTTATAATAATTTAAAGAGGCAGAAATTAGTAATCAATTGGTGCAAAAAATGTAATGATTGGATACTTGCTTCAAGAGATATTTCTTTGTTGCGTTGTCTGTGCCGGCCAGCTTGCTGTCTCTTGTTGCTTGCCCTTTCAAATTTTTGGAAAAGAGAAAATGGGTTTTGGTTTCAAAATTTGGGCGCCACATTAGGGATTAAAATTAAAGATTAAACCATTGAAACCTGAACGAATGTACCTTTTATATCGGGTATAACTGATTTTGAAACTTTTTTATTTTTTATCTTTTTTTGACAATCTGGAGATGAAAATTGTCTCTGGCTTTAGTTATAATTTATAACCGAACTACTTCCTGTTTAATTCATTTTCAAATATACCCATTTCCCATTACACCTTTGTTAAAAATTCAAAACTTAAGAAAACATCAATCGAATTAGTGAAAATCTTATTAAAATAAGAAAATTCACACTGGCGATCTGTAGAAATCTCATCAGAAAACCAATATTTAATCTCTGGAAAAAAAGCATCCCAGCCAAACATAAAATAAATCATTAGTAATATCCAATAGAAATAATTAGGCGTTTACATAAATCATTATTTATGTATAGCTTTTAGAGAATATAAACAAGTCATAATATGTAGCAATATGTACAATATTTTTTTGTAACTAACAGTAAACAGTGATTTCTATCAATCAGTCATATAATATCTTACAATAGTAATAATAATTAACTAAAATTAATCAATAACATGTTATTTTGCCAAGGCATATTATGCGCTAATGATTATAGTCTCGATTAGTTGTATCACATAAAATACAATTCAGAATGGACTATGTTATTTATGTTTAAATGCTGATGAAAACAGTCTTGACCGGATATATCGTACACTATTATCAGTTTACTATATGTATTTTGTTTTTACTTTACGTTTAATATTAACGCAGTCATTATTATTGTAATTTCCAGACGTAAGTAAATCTTTGACACCAAATGCATTGTTTTTAAATGGAAGAAAAGTTTCTTGTCTGTGGTGTATGTAATGCGTGTCGAGTAGGTCTCTAATAATACACGTTCTCATTAGTAATTTTCTATCACAGTCCTACTATGTATAAATATACTTGATTCTTTCTTTAATTAGCTTAAATTCCTTATCATTAAAGCGTGTAATTGCGTATCGGCTTCCTGTAGCATCTTAGAAGCCCATCAATTGCTTAATTGCGCTCAGCATTTGGTTGTTTTTGTGATTGTTCAAAGGCAAAACGTTTATTTTTATGTTTTTAATTTAATTTAATTAATCAATGATAAACTAAAACAAACACAAATATCAATAAAACTTCAAAAGGAAATACTTAAAAAAAAACATGCAGAAAATTTAGAAAATCAACAGTAAAAACTTTTTGGCCAATGACAATCACAAAACGATATGTATAACGTAGCCGATGGCTTTTCAGCAAAAATAATTTGCCAGAATGGAGGGCGAAGAAATGCAGAGGAATGTTGCTAGTAGTATTAAAATCAGCGAAATGCAGAAGGATCAATATTTCGGGTCGCAGGAGGAGGATTCCGCTTGTCGCTCCAATGAGTCGCATTCGGCCAGCTCTTCGCCAGCGGTATTCAAGCTTGCATTGCTAATAGAATCGATGCTGTCGTAGAAATGATGGTTTCTTCCTGCAGACATCCAGAAGAATCCAGCTCCAGGAGTCGATCTGTTAGCTGCTGAATTGGGGGCTTTGTTCAGTGAGTCCGGATACTGTTGGTCCACATCACTGCAGTTGCCGTACGATGAAAGAATCCATTGCGATTGAGTCATCTAGAATTATTCATTTATACCACTTTATTAATAATTTGTACTAATTAATTAGTTGTTTTTCTTTTCTCTTTGTGGCGAGTGAATTATGTTTTTGCTGCTATTAGTTAGTAGTGTTAGTTTAGTCGGCTAATTAAAAGGAAAATTTTAGAAACTCGTGCGTGGAACACAGCTTACAAAAATAAAAAAAAACGCAAAATTGCTGGGTGTGTTTGATGGATAATGCAATAAAATGTTTATTATATGGCAAACGCGATGAGTCTCTGCGGATTTCGCAAAAGTTTAGACTTGGTCACGTCCCGATGCGTGGCATGCTAGTAGAAACGTGCGAAAAAGTAATCAGACCGGTAAAAGCGACAGTTTCTTTTTCAAGTGAAAAAAGTAATTGTTTTGATGGAAATTGCCCAAAAAAATCATTGGTAAAGAGTTCTTTTAGCGTAAAAAAAGTTTCATCAAAATTTGTTTTGTCGTTGCTTTATTTCCTTTTTTTATTATTAAAATATCTTTTTACAATAAAAGTAAAAATATTTGAAACAATAAAATAGGTCTTCAAAAAGTTTTTTCTAGTTTTTTTTGTAATACATAAATTTTGATAGTGGATGTCAAAGAGACACTAATGTATCAATTCGTAGCTTTCAAAAATTGCTTTTGCCTCTTTAATATCGATTAAATATGTGTACATGGAGTACAAGCACTATAGGAATGGACACCGCGCACTTAAAAATTATTTCCGGAAAACCGGAGAAATATAAATCAAATTTTATTACAGATTTTGATAATGGATATAGTGTCCCATAAATGAAGAGTTATAAATTAAAAAAATCAAGTTGTGATTTTTGAGAAAAATTAAAAAATTAACTCGCCTTCCATATATCGTATTTTAGAAATTAATACCGCGCACTTAAATATCATTTTCCGGGAAACAAAATATATAGGGGTAAAATTTTATTTCAGATTTTGATAAAAAAAACAGTATTCTCTATAAAATGAGTGTAAAAATTAAAAAATTGAGGGGTGACTTTTGAGAATAATTTACTTTTAAATTGCACTCTTACAGAATGTGATTGGGTGTGGTGCACTTAAAAATTATTTCCGGAAAACCGGATGGATGCAAGTGACGTTTTCTTTGGCATTTTGATTCAGGATAATAAAACCGACAAATTAATCGTGAACATTAAATTGAACAACAAGATATGTTGAGTACGTTTAGGTTTTAATACAAGAAGGTCTTTACAAACTAAAGAAATTCAGCGAAAATATTCATTTTCGGTCTACTTTTTCTATAATTTTATGTTTTTGCGTTATTATTTAACATTATTTTTGAATAAATTTTTTTTGAATTGAAGTAGAAATATTTCTGATTGAATTTTTTTAACAAAATATTGAAAAATCAGCTATTTTCTTAAGATTTTCTTAAGAAAAAAATCGCACAAGTTTCAACAAAAACAAACTTTATTTCTTTATCAATGTTAGAAAAATTATATTGACGGGAGTAAATGCCAGTAAATAAAAAAGAACTAATAGAAGTGATTTATCGATTAATTAGTAATTAAATTAAAGACGTTAAATGCAGTAGGTATTTAAATATATGTTATTTTCAAGATGGCCGCACTTTTGATTCTACCGGAAACCAAATTCCGATTACTATGCGAAGCAAAACATGAAATACATTTTCATTTTTTCAGATAAAATGATTTTTAATTAAAAATTTTCTAGTTTGCAATACTTAGTAAGTTAGAAGAAAATCGGTTATTTTCAAATCAACGAAACTAAAGCACTGAGAAGCAATTGAAACCGAGAAACAGAAACAAATTAAATATTCAACTCACGTACAATCCAAGATTAAATAAAAGAAAGGGAAAGCAACATACAAACTGTTTTCGTTTGAAAATGCAAAGGAAATCAATGGATTTCCATAGATTTCCAAATTAATTACCTTTGCGAATGCACACGGAGGCAAAACTATACTTAAGACTATAAATTTATATCTTGCACACAATTTCCACAGTAAAAGAGGATAAAATTTTTTGTTAAACATTATTAGTAATTCGAAAATTAAAGATTTTAAAGAGATTATTAATTTTTCACTAAATAAACAGTAAAAGAGCAAATAATAAACAAGCAAACTTACTGTACAAACAGCGAGAAAACGAAAACAAAGCCTCTATGATGGTCGATCCTGTTTCCACCAGCTCCACAAAAAGAGTTTTGGTCGTACCTTAGAATCGGACGTCTCCTTGCTGACGCTGCCGTTGCGTCTCACCGGCGTCGACGTGAACGATCCCGAGTTCTTTCTGGTGCCGACCACCGATGACCTTATTGGCGACGAACCGAAACTATTAGCCGGCGACTCCTTGGACCCCTTACTCAACGAATCCGCCGGTCTTAATTTACCACTCAACGAGTCCTTTGCGTTGGTCAGCGAAACGTTGCGCGACTTCGAGAGGGACGTGTTGCTTTTACCGCCCCCGCTTACCGATAAGCTGTTATTGCTGTCGCTTTTGCGCCACGAGTGTGCAGAGTGGGACCTAGCGGGTGAATCGCCACTACGACTACGTGCCGCAGGTGCCGGACTATGTTTACCTCCTGATGGCGTCGGCGGCTTGGGGGCCGCATAGTTCTTGCCCAATGGTATCTTGCTCGGTTTCCGACGTGCCGTTTCGTTCTTGCGGATCTCGCTCTGGTCGTGAGCAGACTCTGTGCTGCTGCTGTGATCCAGATTGAGCAGCGGGAACGGACTCATGGCTTTCATGCTCGATGAGGAGATTTCGCTACGTTCGCTTTCCGACATCGGAATTATATCCGGCGATTTGCCACTGGGTGGTTTCTTCAGGTGTTCCAGCATTCGAACTGTGGCTCGTGTGCCTTCCAACTCGATGTTTTTGTCTTCGAGCTTTAATAATACCGTTGGCGGCTTTAATATAAATTCTTTTTCTTTCAAAATTTTGTGGAAAACTTACCTGGAATTTCAAATCGGAGTTTTCTTCGTGGGCTTTTTCCAGTTTATCCATTAAGTTTAGTTCTAAACGGGCTGCAGTATCTAATTGCAACTGAAGAACCTGCAAGATTATTTTTTGGCTTACCAATCAATGATAATTTTAGAAGCAATTTTTTTTCGGGTATTGGGCAATAAACTCTTAAGTCATAATTTTCGTATACGATATGGCTAGGGGAAGAAAAGTACTTTCTAACCGGGGCCCAAAAGATTCAAATTTAGAAATAGGGAAAGAAATCCTACCTTCTGGGAAACTAAAGCTTCTTCCATTTCAATCAAAATTCTAATAAAAATTTAAATTAGAAGACGCTTAATTTAGTAGTCTCAAAAAGTATTAAACTATTATGTGATTGAATTGTAATTTTTTTTAAATACCTGATATGAAAAAAAACATGTTTCTTTTTGTAAGTTTATAAAATGTTAATTATATTGAAAACCAATTAAAAAAATAGAAAACTTTTCGCAGCATGGAAAAGTAAAAACAAAAAAAATATATATTATACAAGACGCAATAAAAATGTTTCCTGTAATCAACAAGTTGAAATAATTTCATTTTATGGTTTTAGGTTTTATCTTTCTCGAAAATTCACTTTTCTTTTTATTTGCGGATGTAAAAATTAGCAATTTAAACTATTTTTTTTTTGTAATTGGAAGATTAAAAAGTAAGAGGCCGAATGACCAAATGGTCAATAGCCTTGTGAATAAAAGTACAAAATTTAAAAAGATATTTTTCTTTTGGTGAAATTAAGTTTTAAACTTACTTGATTTTGGACAGTGGACGTCAGGAGATGTTTCTGCAAAACAACAGGATCATACTCCTTAAGAATGGCCGCGATCTTCTTGGAGTCAGGCACAGCAACTTTGGGTATATGATCTCCAAGGATCGCATCCAAATTAGTTTTAGTCCTTTGACTAGCCACATCATCACTAATACTAGCAGCACCTAAATCCCGATTACTGTCGTCCTTTGACACAAACTCGACGTGCAAATCGTGTATACGCGAATTCACTTCACCACTCTGACTAACCACATTGCGCAACTGCTCCTCGAGGTCCTGCTTGGTGGACAACAGGTGTTCCAAGTCCTCTTGCAACCTGCTAGTGTGCACTCTTCCAGCCAACACTTCCGCCTCCATCTCAGCGACCCTCTCAAGCAATAGATCACGTTCCCTCCTCAATTCGCGAAGATCGTCTGCAGATCCCCGGAAGAGAGTCCTGTGGAAATCGGACTCTTCCCTCGAGTTATCTCTGAGTGTCCCCTGGAGTGCTTCCACCTCGTCTTTTAACCGCGTCCCCTTTCGATGGATAATATCCAGCAGATTCCACAACTCGTCTTCGACTTCTGCGGTGGCATTGTTGGCCGTTGCGGAAGAGGCACTGTGCGTTTCCTTACTGCTGGTCTCGGTGCTGAACCCCGAGTCCTGCACCGTCGATTCGCTCTTCTTCGTCCTGGTGTCGTCCTTGTTGTGGTGCAGTTTGCGGCGGACGCGCACCCCGGGTTCCCAGTCGCGTCGCACCGCCACCGGGATATTCGACGACGTCATCATGGTGGCGGGCGACGAGGAGGCGGCCATCTTCGTGCGTAGATTCGGGAACGTCTCGATGACCAAGTCGCGGAATTCGAGCAGGGCTCCCACTTCATGCTGCAACTCTTGCAATGCGACCAGAGACTTTGCCTGCTCGTTGATGAGATAGTGGAATGGACCGGGTGATTGCTGTTGACGCAGTGGCAAGCAGTCCATGCCAGATGCGGGTTCGCCACCCTGTAACATAAATAAATAACCAACGCATATTAAAATTTCTGCTTTGCATGTCCAATTTATTGTACTAATGATAATATCAAAATGTTTTATCTTTAGCAATTGCAAGTTTTATTTTCATCATAAACTCTCCTAAATTATGCTGTAAATTTCTATTTTTATTTTGTCCCAAATAATGATTACAAACTGATATTATCTCAAAAAAGTTTAGTAAAACTCATCAAAATTTAGTAGTAATTTAAAATTTTCTTCCATATTTCATATTTTTACATTAATCGTCAATTAAATAGATTTTATTTAAAATTGTTTATTTAAAACAATCATTACTTTTATCTTACGTCAAATTGTTCTCATGAAATTGAATTGATAATGGAAATTTATGGAAAAAATCGACGATTTTCAGGAATTTTTAATGTTTCAGTTGCTTATTTTTAAGTAGTAAAATCACTATCCTCCATTTAGTTTACATGGGATTTGTTTTTTAAACAAAGATATCTAATCCTAGATAGATTTCTCACATATCGATTATTCAACTTATTCCTGAAAAGGAAAATCAAAATGATTCAGATTTTTTTGTTTAGCTTATAAATTGGCGGAAATTGTTTAAATTTTACTGCAAAAACCCGCAACTGTTTTATTGTTCATAAAAAAACAAATTAGAAAAAATATTTAAAAATCATTATGCTTCGTTAAGAGACTGGAAATAGCTATCGATTGGTACAACGAACATAAAATTTGGACAATGAGTTTCAGAGATACCTTCAAAATTAGTTAAAACTTCATTAAATCCCTTATGAAGGAAGCAAAGAATATTACTTCGACTTTGCTTTGTCCCAAAATTATGGCATACAAATGCATAAGACTTCAATAAATTTTGTTGAAATTTATAAAAATTTACAAATCATCAAAATTATTCTTCCAAATTTCAGATTTTTTACATTACTATTTTACAAGTGCATAATTTTCTCTAGAGGAAGAATCTTTTGTGAATAACTTTTACATTTTAAAGTTAATTTTCAAAGACAAACTAAATATTTCCTGGTACATCAGAAACTACCAATTTTTCAGTTTAGAATTAATAAATAATAACAACATTCTCAAGTACATAAAACTCGATAAAACCACAACTTTTTTTTAAAATGATTTAGCTGTTAATATTCTGTTCCGAGATTCCAAAATATCTTTTCATCAAAAATTAAATAATTAAAATCGGTCAAATGGAAATCCAGAAAAAAATAATCAAATTTATTTGGGCCTTATAAAAGACTGCAAAATTATTAAAAAAAAATTCGCAGTTTGATTGAATTTCATGTATTTGCAACTTAAAAGCAACTAAAGTTTTAAATTGAATTTGATTCAGTTTTTAAAATCCTTTAAGAAAAACCAACAAACAAAAAGTACTTAAAAAAAATTCCAAACAGTATAAAAAAAGTCATGGAAAGCTACTTGCATTTTCTGTTTATAAATATTTACACATACGTATCCGAATTACACAGCATATAATGTATATTAGAGAGGAAAATGTTATTTTTGTCTTATTTATAGAAACCCTATCAAAACTTATGTGCCACTGCTTGAAATGTCTGCAGTGTGTGTCTTCCAAGAGAGACCCGGATAACTAATAAAACGAGCAGCATTTTCACATTTACGATTGCTGCCTTGTTTGTGACGGTAATTACTTCAAGAGGAAGAAAAGGTTGTTGCTCTCCCAAATAACTAACTACACATCACATCTTCTATCCACATATACTAAACTCTACTATAATATACATTTAATACATCCAATTCAAAAGTATTGCATTTACCAATAATAAGAAACTTCTCTAATCAACTCTAAGAGTTTTCCAAGAGAGAAAAAAATAATTAAACATATAATTTAAATTTAAAAGTCGTAAAATTTAATTATTAATTGCAATGATTTCTGTAGAAATTAGGACAAGCAAATATAATAAATATTATTAGATGTTTTTTTTTTAAGTTTCACTTGGTCTCTTCTGAACTAAACATGTAAATAAGAGGATTTTTGAATAAATAAATGGTTTATATGGAAATTATTCAATGATTTGCATGGAAAAGCGACAAAATATTGAGTTTCTAGAGGATACTTCGCACAAATTAATGAGCATTATTATTCCTTGGAGTTTTATTGCATTACTAATGGATGCACTTTTGATCTTTTTATCTTTTTATTTGATTCGTATCTTTAAACTTACGAGGATGCAGCTTTTTAAACAGTTGCTAAGAGTTAATTAAACACATGTTGCTATTTTACTTAGCTGCAGATTAATTTTAATTAATTAGTTTTCGCACTTTTTTAGATGGTTTTATGCTACATAGGGGTGTTGGAAAACTAACTCATAGAAAAATACTTTCCCAATCGTCTTTTTTTTTAATTTTATTTCATAATTTAAAATTAATAAAAAGTTTAATTTTTAGCATTCACCAAAAATTATAATAACTTTTTTTTAAAGTAGGATCTAATATGTAAATTTATATTATGATTTAATTGCAAATAAAGAGGAAAAGTGATTTTTTTAACGGAAAAGACATTAAAAGTAACAAACTTTTTTATGCCATTTTTTAATGATGCCATTACAAGTACTCGAAGTCCATTTGCCACCGCCTGTCTAGTCGGCCGCGAGTTTCAAATCTGTTTCAAAACAGCCCAGTCAAAGTTTAAAATTAGTACTTTTATTGTAATTTTAGTCTTTTGACTGTCTAAACCAAGAATTAAAAATATTTTAATATTCACGAAATATTTGATACAACAACTTGCCAGTCTTGCTCTTTGAAACGCTTTAAATAAATCATCTTCAATTTTAAGACTAGCTTTTTTTAGAATTTATTTTTGATATCTTTACTTTTATTTATTTATTTCAGAAGTGTTGAAACCTACAAAAGAGAAACAATCTATTTTTATGGGAAACTAAGCCTACAAGAACTATTTTTTTCATTACTTCATTAAAAAAAGCATTTTTTTTGCCTTATTTACAAATTACAATTAAAAAAGTTCATTTAAAAATTAGATTGTATATAAAAGTAGTTTTCAAAAGGTTTCCTTGAATAATAGAAGAGTTGAGATAATTTTTAAGAAATTCAAAGAAAAGAATCAAACTTTTGGCTATTACGAAAAAAAAAACACAAAAAGAAAGTAGACGACAATTTTCTCTGCGGGAAATTTGGCTCCGGCAATGTATCTGTTTATATTTAATTTAATAATTTTGAAGATTTTGAAGTTCTCCAAACCACCGAGCCAACAAAACTTTTATCCACCCTGTACTCAGAAACAATTCGCTTCAAAAAAAAAAAGACATAATTTGCTTAACAAGAAAGGCAAACCAAAAATTTCTAATGCTCATAAATTAGAGTTATCAAAGGAAAACGTAACTGGTTATTACTCATCAAAAGTCGACGTTCAACTACTTCAATATAATTTACAGCCTTCACAATTATTATTAACCGTGCAATACTACAAGCAAAACTCAAAGGACCAAACTATATGTAATATCCTTGGCAAATTAAGACGAATATATAAATTATGATTTTATATAAAAACAAAAACCAACTGAGGAATTGCTTACTCAAATGCAAGCATTAAATGAGCACAAAGCAGATAAATTATATAAAGGCTGGTCGAAACAAAGGCGCAAACGAAATTTCCAGGAAGACTGTGTATGCTATGCTGTGGCCCCGCTGCCGACGAGACAAGTCCAATGTATAAATTCAGCAGTACCGAGAGCGTTTGTTATACTAATAAATCAGCATGAATGTCATTGGAAAAGTGAAGCAAAAACGAATTGAAAATAAAACGCGCGCGACTTGTCGGCCACGATTTCAGATAAAGCTGTGTACCGCTCTTATTGCCGCGGCTGCGGTGCCGTTAGGAAAGTTCGCGCTTTTCAACACCTCCGCCAAATCAAGTCGGCTTTTAAGATGACTATAGAACACATATACTTGTAAATATAGGTGCTGAGATTATTGTTAATAAATTGCATTTGCAAGTGCAGATAAAATAATAACAAGTATAATAATAATAATGGATCGTTGCACACTTTCCAACTCTTTTATTAGCCGGAGACTAATTACGACTTGATTTTCACTTTCGAAATAATAATTTCTTCACTATGCTCGACTAACTTTTCAACTATTTTACATCTTAAAGTATCTGATGGTGCTTTGCTCAATTTGTTTTTTATTTAGATATTTTATTTTATTTTTTGAATGCAATAGCATCACTCACGCGTTCTAATTGCGATTGATGACAATTGTAGCACTGGAAGAGGAAAGTTGCCTTTGGAAAGTCATCTTAAAGGAATTTTTCCACTGCTTATTTATTGTTATAATAAACGTGGGATGTAAAATATCGAAAATAAAAATTAAAGCACGGAAAATGGGATTCGCTTGAGCTGTTTTTCCGTATGGAGATCACTGTGTACAATTAATGGCAGTAATTAAACATTATATTAAAAGATCATATAGGGTGTAGCATTAGTTTTCTAATTACATCATTGTTTATCTAAATAAAATTCTGAAGATTTTATTTCATTTTTTTCTTGATAGATGAATAATCATTACTGCTATTTTTCAGCTTATATATAATCTTTTTTCTATACGGTTTTCTTTTTCACACTTTTGGTATTTTTACATGGAATTTATTATAAAATTAAATATAAAGGATTACTGTAAATAAATAAATTAAAATCGAAATTAAATATTTATTAAAAAGTGTTTAAGCAATAAAATGCAATTTGTTTTAAAATTCCACGACGATAACTTTTGCAGAAATTTGCTATTTTCCAATTACATGACCTGACATTTTCAAGTGCATTGCGGTGGAAAATCAGTGATAACTCACTTTGTTCTTAAAGGTTTTTAAACAAATTTTGCGAAGTTATAAACAAATAAGCAAGGTATTTAAATTATTTTGTTTAAAGTTTCCACGGAAGCTACTTTTGAAGAAATTTGAAATTTTCCATTTGCAAAACTAGACTTTTTCAAATAGCTTGAAAATTTTTTGGAAAAATAACTGCAAAATAATTTGATCTCAATTATAAATTTTGACCATTATAAAACCAATAAATTAAGCAATTAAATGTGTTTTCTTGCAAATTTCTTCAACAATTACTTTTGGGGGCATTCAAAATTTTCATTTTACATGACTTGACTTTTTCAAGTGACTTAAACTGGAAAATTTTAATTACAATTTAATTAGCTCCTAATTATTTTAAAACAAATTTTGCACAATTATAAACAAATAAATAAGTTACCAAATGTATTTTGTTCGAAGTTTCCACAAAAATTACTTTTGAACTAATTTGAAATTTTCTGTTTGCAGGGCTAGAATCTTTTTTCAAGTGAAATATGGTGGAAAACTAACTGTAACTTAATTTGTTCTAAATTAATTTTAAACAAATTTTGCACAATTAGAAACAAATAAATAGCCTATTAAGAGCATTTTAGATTACATTTTTATGTAAATTATTTCAATGGAAAATTAACATTTTTCCAATTTTCAACCGAAATGTTTTATATGCGCGGAAAATCAGTTATAACTTTTTTGCTTCGGCATTTATTTCAACCAACTGTTCTCATACTAAAACCCAAATAATTAAGCCATTAAAAACAATTTATTAAAATTTTCTTTCTAAACTATAGCTTTGGAAATAAGAATGTTAAGTATCTTTTTAATAAAAAAAAATCTTTAAAAAATAGATGGCTATAATTTAAGATTTTTTTTCTCATTGATTGAAAAAGGCAGCAAAAACTTAAAAATGGCAATTGAAAATTCGTAAACACCTTGTATACTTTAAGCGAAAACTCATAAGAAGGAAACGCGACCTGCGAATTTGATTGATTCCCTGAAATTGTCTGCCTCGCCTCGATCAACTCCGAGGCAATTACGTACAACTTCGCAATTACAAAGTTTAATTAGTCGGCCGCAACGAGAACACCATCGTTGGTGTTATTAATAATGCTGCTTGTTGTTTATTGTAAATCGTAAATAAACACTGTAAAATGGTAACTCTCCATAGTGCTGGTTGCAGTACTTAAAACACTTTCACCGATATGCACCATGCAAGTTAATTGCATTCACGTGTGTGGGATTAATTAAGAAGTCTCGGAATTCAGGAAACGAAAAGTGGCTGCAAATTAAAACATGTTCGTACCGACAACAATAATTCAATGTAATCGATTTCATATAAGCAACCTTTATACAAATTAACTTTGTACTTTGAATTTGTAACGCTGCTTTTTCAACATATTTTCTTTACTTTGCCGTGTTTCTAAATTACAGTTATTACGAAATATTTCCAGTTTTTTGTATTTCGTTTGTCGCTGTATAATATGTGGAGCCGTTGTGATCTTTTAGGCAGATTGGAACACTCCTTAAAACAATGCACTCCTTTGTGACACGTGCCCAAAATGATCTAGGTCAATGTTTTCCATCATTCAAATCATCTTTAGACACGCAAGAAAATGCTACTGTCTATTTGAATGACAATTAAAATTGTTTTTGAAATGAAATAAATTAAAATGAATATGGAAAACTTCGTTATTTTAAGTTATTAAAGTAATTGTACAAAGAAAAAAAAAAGCATCATAAAATTAAATTTTGTCCGTTAACTGTTAACAGTTTACCAGCCAATTAAAAAAGACACCCTGTATTTTTGTATTTTATCATTAAAGGATCCTTTAAAGTCTAAAAAAAAAAAACGCAACTCATTGTATATAAGCTTGGCGTAAAAATAAAGCCGGCTTTATGTGAATCTATATGCAAAGTGTTAAGAAGGAAAAGAGTAATAAATCTTTTGCATTTATAAGGACGAGACGACTTTCTAACACATAAAAATCCTCTACATTTTTGGAATCAACACAATGTATTTTTAATCACTTTGCGTGGCCGTTAGCTGTGAATTCAAAGAACAGAATGCACTCCCACGACACGTCCAAAACCTGCAAATCCATCGCCCACACGCGTCAATTGCAACAAAAAAAGCGGCAAAATACCAAAAAGGACTAAAATCGATTAGCAGCAATTACACATACTGAAAATAAGATCTAGCAAAAGCGCGATTACTAATATGTATCATTAATTAATGTAAGTATAATATACTTTGTGGCACTTTCTACTGCGCGCAAGATATATTGCCATCGCTAAGTTATTATCAATAATAATTAAAAGCGAGTTACGGAGACGTCGTTTTTCGAGTAAGTGGAGCGTTAAATTTATCTACTGCTGCTGCTACTGTTCTCTATGTAGTGCATGATGTAGGTACGATTAAATTCTGTCACTTTTCCTTATTGGAATCGTTTTCCAAAAATAAAACTAAACGACAAATCAAAAGTATGCATGATGGAGAATAGAAAAAACGCAATATCTAATTGCTTTGTGGCTGTGCTCTTGCTGCTCTCTAATAGTAATCATTGTCTGCGATTTCGATTTCACTGAACAGACAGATACATACTATACAATCGACGAAGGATGCCTATTTATCGGATGTAAAGAAAACGAAGTTAATGTAAATGCATGCGCGAATCAAGAAATGCGACAAATGCATTAAGCGAGAAACTAGAACGCAACCTAATTTGTCCTCGGCCGATGAGGATTCCTTTTCTTAATTTGCTCTTTCTTCGAGACACGATTCGCACATACCTTAATTAAATAATTAATTAGAAACTCGTATGGTTAATGTTTTATTTTCCATCGACGGTTTTAAATTTATTGGATTCCGTTTTTCTTTAATTTCTGTAATTTCCTTGAAATATTTTAAGCCTCATTTTTTTTAACATAATGTTAATGGGGGTTAAAAAAAGGATCGAGGACAAAAAATATTTAATTTGATTAATTATAAAAATAAATAATGAAACAAGAAAATATCAAATTATTAATTAATGTACAAAAATTAATATTTTACGTTAAATTGCATCAAAAAGAATTCAAGTGATTAAATCAGAAACTTGAAAATATATTTAAAAAAAAGTAACTAATACTTTTGCAAATTAACATCGTGGCGTTTTGAAATGATAGGTTATCTATGATCTTAAAGATGTAAAAAAGATATTGTCAACGAAAAAACTAATATTTTTCAATTGCAATCATAACAAGTGGATTAATTTCACTAAAACTTTTAAAACACCCCTTCGCTTTTCTGAACAGTCTTTCTGCTTGATACTAGGAACTGCACTTTAAAAATTAAGTTTTATTATTTGATACTTAATAATCAATAAATCCCTAGTTTTTACTGACTGTTCATTGCTTATTGAAGACTCTTTATCCACTTTCGAGCACCCTTCAGGTAGTTCTCTTTTGATTACACTTTTTTATTGTTTCTAAACAATGTAGTACAAACATTTTTAATTTGGTTTTACCATTTAAGTGAATCTCTATTTCCCTTACTCGATAAAACTACTCATTTTAAACAATTTTACGATAACTCAGTTACTACTAATTTTTTAAATAATTTTGGAGTAATAATAACAGTCATTTTTTGAAATGACAAAAAAGGCTGCTGCGTTTGACACGTAATAATAGTTTAAACTGGGCGAATATGTGATCAAATCTTGGTAAAAAATAATAAATAAAAAAGGTGTTTTTTTGTTGTGGCCCTTTAAATTTTAGTCATTCTGTGTATAAATTTTTTTTCTAAACTAGTAAAATTAATGAGCAATTAAAAATAAACGAATTAATTAATTGAATTTCAGTTATTTCTTCCTTTGAATCAAAACACTTATACAATAAAATTATACCAAAATAAAATCCGAAAATACCATTTTTAATTTTGTAAAAGCACACTAATTGAATTGAAATTTATCAAAGATTCAAAGTTAATAAAGTAAAAGTACAATCATTATTATCTAAATTGAGTTGAAAGCAACACTTTTCTGACATGCGAACCTAATAACTTTCAATACCAAAATATCTGTGTGAACACCAATCGGAATTAATAAATAAAAATTCTATTAAATTTTTAGTTGAAAATAATTAAACACTAATTACCATCATAACAAGTACTAAAAAGTAATAGTTTAATTATGGGTGCGCCTTAAATACGTACAGTTTACAAGTTTACATCAATATAAAACTATATATGTATAAATAAATTCAATCAAATCGAATCAATAGATAATAATTTGTTTACGGCATCTGATCGCACTGCAATGAACACTGCCAAATAGGAATCCGAAGATTTCTCTGCGTGCGTTTTCTATACTATATGAAATAAAAAAGCACACAGTTTATCTATAAAGAGGGCACTAAGTTCAAACGGAATTCGATGAAAGTCTAAGCACGATTTTTGTCTTTCCGAATATACATATACTATACATTCACACACATAAATTTATGTATTTTCTGTGTGTGTGTGTGTGTGTGTGTGTGTGTGTGTGTGTGTGTGTGTGTGTGTGCGTTTGGAGCGTTTAATTGAAACTAATAAACATGTTAATTGCAATATCAGTGATTTATGATCCCATAGTCGGTAAGTATACTCAGTTGGAAAGTTTTCGACGCAATTTGTTTGTATATTTATACAGCAAACACAGAAAGTTCTTTTGCAAGAGTCGAGATGCATTTGCGACACATGTCATATAGGCAGGAAACAGCGACAACCAACACATACTATAGGTACAATATAATTAGTTTTATAAATAAACTAATATTAACATTGTGTGTATAATTGCGCTTACATTTGTATACTATGTTTGCGTTTATTGCAATATATCCCCAGTTAGTAATTCTGCCAGCGAAAAGAAAGGAAGCGCTAAGAATTATGCACATCGGTGTGTGCAATAATGGCTCAAGTGTGTCCAATTAAAGGAATCGGTTGCATAAATGGTTAATTATTTGCATACATATAGAAATAGAGGAATAAATAAGATAATAATGCTTAATAATAATGGTTACATCCTACACATGAAAAGTTCATCGCATTGTGTCAATAATTTCCTACCTACGATTGCGCAAGTTTAATAATAATGGCTTTTTAAGAGCATCGCCATGAGAGTGAAGACGGAGAGCAACGGCGCAATATAATAACAATAAGCTAAGGCTGCACCGAAGCAACAAACAATAAAAACAAAGCAGCAGATGGAAAAAGAAGAAGCAGAAGAATAAGAGGTGTTCTTCGTTGGCGAAGAAGAAAAGCAGACGAGGAAGATTTTTCCTTTCTAAAAGTGGTGCATCGCTGTCCTTATATAGTGAAACTCGAATTGCTGGTTTTCGTATCCCTCTTTCGTGCATAAACATATTAATTACATGCAAGTCGTGATTATCCTTGAAACGACCAAGCACTTGACTGGACAAACACCCAGACACTTTAAGATTTACCATTTTTATTGGTCTTTTTCTTTGGCAACGACTTCAGTCAGTGCAGGTGCTAAAAGCATCTTTTCTGTTAAGTTCTTTTTTGGTTATACATTTTTAGATTTTTAGAAACGGAGTTTAATTTGAACATATTTTTTTAATAAACTCTTTTGACTCGGCAACTATTTTGCTACAAGTATGTAATACTTACTGTAAAAGAAGCACTTTGAATCTACCGAATGAAACTGTATTGCTCTTGGTCTGATATCAATGGCTCTGACTGAGGTAGAAAGCAATCTGTGGCTTAGGGATGAGGGAAAAACAGTCCGATAGCGGATAGATTATTGAAAGAGTTGATAAAGGAATGGGTGAACTAATGGATATTTGAATGCTACATAATCATTCTAAAAACCAATAAGGAAATAAAATATAATAAACTGTTCTAATAATGTACCAAATTTCCAAATTGGAACCTCTCAGAAATGTGACGATGGAATACAAACAATAACACCCTAAATATTTTATTTTATTTGGAATATTTGGCTTAAATTTTTCTCTAAATTCTAAATTATATAGAAATTTTAGTGACTTTGTTAAATAAGCGCTTCCTGGAGAAACTTGAAATTAAATGTAACCGATTGAAGAAAGTGCATTATTGCATTTGATAATGGTGTACTGATATTTTATAGCAATTGTCTCATTAAAAAAAGAACATTTTTTAAATATTTTTATGGTTTAGAAATATAATTTCATCACAATCAGTATGAAAACATTAAAATTGTTTTTTTTTCTTCTTACTTTAGAAAGTTTTAACGTAGTTACAGTTTATTATTTGGTTTCATTCGACAATGGCATCCTTGAAGTTCTTATTGCGCAAAGGTATTTACTGACTTAAGTCCTTAAACTGCTTCTAGAGCTTTCTTTAACTTAACTTGAAACAGTAAATTAAATAAAAATAAAATCGTGTTAAATTAACCCTGTCTCAAATTATTTCATTCCTTTAAAAATCTTTGTTTAACGATGATATATAAACTTAACTGATTTTAATCATTTCATCTTAAAAAATAATGCTATAGCTAACATTTAAGTTGTCGTCTGTGCTCAAAATAAATTTTTAACAGTTTGTTATAATTAGTTAATTATGATTATGATTAACTATTAGTTAAATAATTAGTTATTGAAAAACATAAAATCAAAATCACAGGCGATATGAAAAAAAAATTGAAGGATGTGACCATAGGGAATTACTTTGAAAAATAAACTAAATTATCCATATTTTATTACAAATTCATATAAAAGTTATAATAAACATCATTTGCAATATTTAGCTCGGTTGCCATCACCGGATGTTAACATATTAGAAATGAGGGCGCGAAATTCAAAATTAGCGCTTTCAAAGGGTTGCTGAATAAAAAGTAGAAATGCTACGAATTTCGAAAAAAGTTTAAAAGATACTCCTCATTGAATACTACTACTAAACCATTTAAACAATTCAAAAAAATTTAATAGGGAGTAGGATAATACCCGATATTTGTATAGCATGATTTCAAGCAAAATGAAAACAGAAAACTATATCATAAATTGGTACAGAGGGAATAAAAGTTATTTGAATATTTAAACAAACAAAAAATAAATATCGGCAATGATGGTTAATAAGATTTTTTTTTTAGAAATAAGAAAAACGACTAATCGCTTTTCCAAACCACTTCCAATGGACCATTGTAATGTGAAAAACACGAAACAGCGAAAACATAAGAAGGCGATCGTCGAAGAACCTTAATATGCGAGTCGGTTATTTATCTATTTATATCCGTAAAAGGGAAAATTACGGAGCGCTTCATTAAACCCACTATCATCATCGCATCTTTAGTTGCGCTAATTTGTCTGCCGTTCAAAGTGCGCGGTTTCTAAAGATGCTCTATAGCTGTAGTAGTCTACACAAGTTGCTATAGTACCGTGCCGAGTGAAATTGGAAAAATTGTCGATGTGCGTGCAACTGCAATCATGCACTGAATACTTCTAAACTGTTCAACAACTTTACCATCAGCAGCATCAGCAGTTTATGCGAACAAGGTCTCATTCGCCTTGCTGCTGCTGCTGCTTCTGCTTCTTTTTTCACCATTTAACTTTAACTTCCTTGTGGTGTTGCTATAATTTCAGTGATTGCAACTTCTATACACTTACATTAGAAAAAAAAAAGGAGAAAAAAAGTACTTCAAAGTATAACAAGTGCTTCGCTTTTATAGTTTTATGTAGTTCAAAGCATTTAGGTTTTTACGACTTCGAATGATATACTTTGGTAATTGTAGATGGTCTTCAGAAAATTAATTGTTTAATTGCTGATTTTTTATTATAGTTTAAGGTTTTAATTATTTGAAAGTTTAAGGAGTTTTTATAAACAGAAAAATGTTTGGTTTTTGCGTAAGTAAGTCTTACCGGTAAAATGTAGAAAAGTGAATAAAGGATAATTTGAAATTCTTATTTTACAGGGGCTATAAAAAGGCATTTTATTGTTCAGAAGCCATTAAATGTAAACGTTCAAATGTGGCTCCCAATTTATCGCTTAATGTAATTAACTTTTGTAAATACTGTAAACAAAATAATAAAAAAAGAATGAAACGATTGAAAAGAACAAATTCAGCAAAACTTGCTTTACTTGTGAAAATTTGCATCAACTTATCAATTTCCAAGTGATCGCCACTAGCAAACTCTTAAAAATAACTGCGGAAATTGCATAATTAAAGTGAGAACCAGAATCGGATCGTTTCTTTCCGCAGGACAAGAAAAACCAAGCACTTATGCAATGCAATTGCTTATTATTACACATTTTGCATTAAAATCTGCACATAATAAATTATAAAATATATACTATAAAGGTATATAGATTCAGAAGATCAGAACTTTCTTTTGCCGTTGTCGCATTTGAGGAAACCTACTTTCCTGCCTCCTTTTTGCCCATTTCGATTCGATTCTCACATCAATCAGGCGGAGCAAACTGGCGAACTGTCAATGGTGCAAGTTAGGTGGACACTTTCCAAAAAAGACAACCAAAGGGTGATGTGGATTTTTGATTTGCTTTTTTGCGTTTTCGGTTATCACGAATATTGTATAGACAAAAGGAAGTGACGGTGGACTGGTGTAATTATTATTTTTATTATGGCAAAACGTAATTTTCGGATTCGTTACGTTTTCGGTTAATTAGTGTTACTACATATAGTGACGATTACTCCAGCAGCGCGAAAGAATACAACGATTCAACAATTTTTTCGTTTTTTTCCAAGCTGTTACTGATATTACCGACTATTACATTATATAAAGGCAGTTTTCTAAATCTCTCAAGAAAGTTGATGACAAAGAGTATACACGTAACTAACGCATTCTCCTGACACACTTTTGCAGCTACGAGTTATTAATAGCGCTATTAGAAGAAGTCTTTTTTGAACTTACTTCTTTTAATATTGTTTTCATTCGCTGCGATTTTCTGCACTGCAGTTTTTTTTTTGAAGTTGCAAATGTTGTGGAAAATACCTTTGTCATTGCTGCTTAAGGACGTCATGGTTACTCACCTGAAACAAAAAATTTAAATTAGTTAACATTAAGAAAATGGCAATTTATTTCTTATTTTAGGTTTATAAATAAAGTACAAGAGTTGTAAATTATTCCTATCCGAATATAGGGATTTACATGGAAAATTACACTTTATTTATTTTTTCTGCTGCTAATTATTATTTTACCAAAAAACAAATTATTTAAGTGGTATTATTCAATGAGGGTTTTTTTTCTAAACAAATTTAGACTCGCAGATCATTTCTCGTTTTTATACGGAAGGAAAGTGAAGCCCCCGGTATATTATTATTATTTATCAATTTGCAAATATTAGTTGGTTTAGTTCAGTCATTTGGTTTTCCCTGGAAATTTGAATTTTCGATGTTAACAAATTAATAAACTTCCGGTAAACTTGATATAAAGTTAGGATTGATGGAAACGAAATTGTTGTAGATCAAGAAGTTTGGAAAGGAAATTTGTTGGTTAGATAAGAAAACAAGACTCAGGATATATTAAATGAATATGAAGTTCCGAAGTTTCGGCAGTTAAAAGGAGAGCAACAAATGACTGATTCAAATGTTGATGCAAAATCTTTAATAGTATTGGTCTTCACAACATTTTCGATCTTTTGGTTTATTCAGTTTACCCAGTTTACCCAGGGTATTTTTTTTTGCATCCTAGGGCATTTGTTATGGGGAAACCATAAAAGATATCAGTTTGATTTTTTCACCATTACCAGTTTGGGCCAAATTCTAGGTCCCCTAAAATAGTCCCC
>JASKGO010000016.1:0-36240 GCA_030556065.1 Holobus sp. GC000080
ATGAATTATTTTATAATTGCTCAAACCGCCGATTTTTTTCGAAAAAGTCTTTATATCCAGAAATCCATCAGGAATAGAAGAAAAAAATTTTAGCAAATATTGTTTTATTTTTCATTCTTAATCATAATCTAAAATAAAAATTGGGGTGTTCTATTTAAAAAACTAAAGTTGATTTCAACTTCCGGTATAACCGGAAGTGGCCGGAAATGGAGACTATTTTAGAGGATCTAGAATTTTGCCCCAACTGCGATTGCCGAAAAAATAAAATTGATATCTCTTTTCATTTTCCCATAACAAATGCCCTACGGTATAAAATGGACACCCGGTATAGTCTCATTTGACACACACGGTATATAATATATTCAGTGCACATACATATACCTAACTTTTTAGAAAATATTCACATTTTACGGTAAAAGTGTACATTTCCCAAGATTTCTATGAACTAACCCAACGACTATACGGGGTGTAGAACTTTATTAACAAAACTGTTGGTACAGGTTGTTGCGGAAATATGGTAGCGCGGCGGGCTTCGATCAAATACCATTAGTATTTTTATATAAAATATTCTAGTACTTTTATATAAAATTAGTGCTAAGTTGCAATATTAATTGTAAAGGGTTAATTGTTTTTATTTAATGCGCATCTATTTAATCTTTTTATTACTCTTGTAAGATACTCGCGTGAAATTACCCAAAATTTCCTTATGCATTTACCAGTTAAATCTGCTAGAAACATTAAAAACATGCATCTGTTTTACAAATTATATTTTACTATTAAAAGCTTTGCTTTAAAGTAAGTTTTTATTTGGTTCTTGTTACATGTCGTAATAAGCTGATATTCATTTATTGTCCTATATTTTCCAAACAAAATGTTCATTATGTACGTCCCTTTTCCACTTTTCGCAACTTTTTTAATATTACCGTTTTAGATTCGTTAATTTAATTGTTAGTCGATTTCTGCTAACAAGTTCTCGTAAGTTCTCGAAAACGTTTGTTTTCCACAAAAATTGTTGAGATTTCTGTTTATTAGTGTATCCAATCCGCTATGATGATTTGAGTGAACCCTGTTCTAATTATAAACTTGGAGACGATGATCTTCAAGAATTTGATTTTATAAGAAAATTCCGCCTGGATCTTCAAGAAGTTCAACATCCTGGTATTGACCAGATTAAAGGGTCGAATGGCATGCAGACGGCTTACAGGCTAAGTGAAGAGGCTGATTTATCACTACCTACCAGGTAAAAATGAAAATGTCCGCCCAACCAGGGCTTGAACCCTGAAATGAGTCTCATGCTCTACCGACTGAGCTAGCTGGCCAATGCCCAATAGATATTATAGTTGTTACTTTTAATACGTTTAAACTTTTCAGAGATATATTCCCGATAGGATTTCCAGAAGAGTTTTCATTTATTTGCACGTTCCGCAATAACAAACAGATATTGCATTCATGGCATTTAGTGCGAATATCAGATTTGGAAGCAAATACACAATTCATTATTGCTATTAACTCACATTCAAGGACTGTCGAGTTTTCCATCGCTAATTATGAAAGTCACTTGCAAACTGTTACTTTTAAAGATGATAAACTTAATGTTGTTTGTTACACTTATAAATTTTCTTTAATAATTTTTTTTTTTTTTAGGTTTTTGATACAAATTGGCACAAAATTCACTTCGGAGTTTCAAAAGAGTTCGTAAGTTTGTATATTGATTGCCAATTTATTGGTAAAAGAATGTTGGCTCCCCATGGACCCATCGACGTAAACGGGGAAATTGCCATTTCCAAATTAGTGGATAGCCGGAAAACACTTCCTGTAAGTGCTTTACCCTTTCAATTTTTTTACAAAAATGTCTTCTTTAAACTGAATTAATTTGCTCTTTGCAAATATTTACTTTAAGGGTGTTTTATTCATTTTGAAACAAACTCATGTGGTGAGTCTATGCAGTTTCTAAAATTCTATATAGTTTATTTAGGGGTAGTTTTAGTTTGAAATTAAGTTTTGTGAATTTAAAGAAGTTTCTTATACATGGATTTTTCGCCAGATTGATCTGCAATGGATGCTGATTAGTTGTGATCCGACTAAACCCGAACGAGAACTTTGCCCTGAATTGGCGGTAAGGATATCCAAGAATCACTAAACTAATTTTGAGCAATTATACAGGGTGTTTTTTTTAATTGGCCGGTTATCTGTTTCGGGAGAACTATTTTAAATAGAGCTATTTTTATTTTTGATATCTTGTGTGAAGGTGTTCGTATTCCGAATTTTGAGGGATATTTAAAAATAATCGTTTTACTCGGTTGCAAAAATAATACCAAATGGCAAATCATATACAACATTAAATTAAAAAAAATGGAAATGTCACTACATTATTTGCTATGGATGTTTTTTTCAACAAATCCATATTATTTAATACCCTATCCATTTTGATAAATTTAAATTATTTTCATAACATCATAAAACAGGTGCCTGTTTAAATAATATTAATTTAATTATGTGTAATTATCAATTGCATGGTTGAAATAGATATTTACAACTTTACAACACAAATTGCATGTGTTTTGCGTTATGTGGATATACTATTTCTCCCTCAAGAATAAAAACAAATTCGACATTGCTCAGCAGTGCTACCTAATCTGTTTGAACTTTTTATCATTGGTGCAGCCCTTGGGCCACACCTGCAACTCACTCCCTAATCACTCCCACTGTATTTCTTATTGGAAATCCGGAAATAACAGATTAATTGTTTAGGAAAAATATTTGATGGATTTTTAGGATTTTTCCGGCAATACTTAATTATTTAAATTTCTCACTTTGCGACTTTTTGTAATTTCATCTTAGAAATGACAAAAAGTTGTTTATGCAACGACTACTTAAAGTTAATTTTTTCACGCATGAGCGATGTTTCGAGCACGAGCGATGCGAAGCGGTGGGCACGAGTACCGTACAATACTATTTGTACGAATTCTTCGTTAATTTCAACTTCATTTCAATTAAAGGTCCAAAAAAAGATGAATTAGAAACTTCATTTGAAATGTGGTTGAAATATATGAAAAATTGAAACAAAAAGTATTGTAATTTGTTCGATGGCCCATAGTGGTGCCACTTATACCGTGGGTGCCAAATGAGACTATACATAGGGATTTTACATGTACTTTTTTACACGTATTGCCCTATGTATAGTATCAAACGGCTCAAAATCAATTGCATGGGAATCGAAGGGTAAAATGAGTTGCCTAAATAATGACTTTAAAGCCGAAATTTCAAGTAATAAAACGTCAGTTACAAATGAGTAGCAAATAAACAAAATGGCTCAAAAATGAAATCAAATTACAACGAGTCAGAGAAAGTACACATGATAATATGGTTTATTTAGGGAAATAGTCTGAAGACAATTCGTGATCGTTTCATTTTTAAGTCATTTTATTTTACTCTCTCTACTCAGTTATGAAATTCAAGAACTGACGTTTTATTATTTGAAGTTTCGGCTACTTTCAACTTTCAAGTCATTACTTAGACAACTCCTTTAACGTGCCTTTAACCCTTTGACTCCCATGCAATTGACTTTGAGCCATTTGATACTACTCGTATACATAGGGAAATACGCGTAAAAAAAGTATTTGTAAAATCCATATGTATAGTCTCATTTGGTACATACGGTATGTTAAGTTCCTAGTCCAGCGACAGATTATATTTCCAAGCATTACTTGAAAAATAAACTTACTTGTAAAACGTAACTCCACTTCAAACCGTTGCAACACGATCCCGGCTTCATTTTAAAATATTTCTTCCTGTTCAAATTTTGTAAGAATAATATTTTAATACAATACTTCATATTATTTTAGTCCATTTCATCATTGCCCCCAATTGGCAATAACAGTTTTGGTTATAAGCCTAAGGAATTCAGCTGCAACATTACTTGTCCAGCCGGACCAGTTGGACCTCCGGTACGAAAATAATATAAATCTAAAGGGTGAGTCAATATTTTCTCAAACTATAAATGGATAACGGGAACAAGTAGAAGTTTGAGAAAATGACCACCCTGTATATTACTATTTGTTATATTGTACAGAATTTTTAGGGAATTCCAGGAATATCCGGCTTACCAGGAGAAAGGGGCCCTCCAGGATTAACAGGCATACCCGGAGGCGATTCTGTAAGATAATACATTGTTATAAACATTAGAAAATTTTATGTTTTATTTGGGGATTTGAAAAAGTAGATTTTCTCGTATTTCAGATTATACCGGGTCCAATAGGTCCCAGAGGCAGTAAGGGTGAAAAAGGTGAACCTGGAATTCCAAGTTTATTGGTACTAACATTCATTTAAACATTCCGGTGGTGAATCTTAATTCTTTTTAATATTTCTTTTGGATGTGTAGGAAAAATTTACAAATGAATTACCAGGACAAAAAGGTGAAAAAGGCGAACGAGGTCTACCTGGATTACCGGTGGGTCAATTTCAAATGTAGCTGAAAATGTTAATAAATATGCATGTTTTGTTAAGGGAGTGCCTGGCTATTCAGTACATCAAGGACATTTTATTGGAGACTTCAAGGGTAATGATGTTGTTACATCCGGACCGAGAGGATTGTCAGGACTTCCAGGAATGGCAAGTAATATGATTTTTCTTGAGCAAGCATAATTTTTGTAACTCCAGCCAGGTCAACGGGGAGCTGCAGGAGAACGTGGTCCAGAAGGAGCGAGTGGACTTCCGGGTATGCCCGGAAAAGATGGAACGCCTGGCTTACCAGGTCCTCCAGGTTCACAAGGTCATCCGGGCAATCCTGGAGCACCCGGTCATCCGGTAAGGCAAACAAATTGAAAACAACTACATTGAGTAAAAATTTATTGATCAGTAATTAAGAAACCACACAAGTCATATATAAAAAAAAAATTAATAGCTATATTAGAATTAAGTATAGTTTTGAATAATAGTTAATACTCTAGTAGTTATTTAAAACGCGCTTACTTTTTCTTTACAACTAATTTGGCTTTGCTTGCTAAACGCGTAACAATTTGTTCCTTTAATTTTGCATGGAAACTGATTTTTCTTAATTCTGCTGAAGAATACTTTTGTCTTATAGCTTGGTACTGCCAAGTTTCTGCTTTTATAAGTAACGCAGCAAAATTATATATTGTGCATTTTAAGTCTTGAAATTTGTAACCGCTTTCTTCTTCCATCACTTCGGTCCATCCGAATTCGATGTTCGAACATGTGCTATTCATAATACAACAGGCCAAACAGGATGCAGCAGCTGCTTGCATTGAAGGCGCCAAGTGACATACACTGTACTCTTGAAGCGCCAACTCTAAAACATACTTGCCAAGTGCATGCTGATTTTCTGATGCTTTCAGTATTTGGCTATATCTGCGTAAAAATCGGATCGAAAACGGTCGGCTTAGCGAGAAATCTAATGTCTTGAAAATATTCTGTTCCATCCAAAGAATTTCCTTTTTAGAATATGTGTGATCACAAGCGTAGATCAAATCGTTTATGTCGCAGTAGTAAAGTTCCTCATATTTTGATGACAAGTAGAGGGCTGCTGTACCAACAAGTTGTAAAGTCGTTCTGTCCACACTGGGACTCACTTGTAAGAATCTATCAATACAGGCTACAGTCAAATGGAGTGTTTCAGGGGTCTGGTATGTGTCTTGGCACACTTGTACCAGCCAATCAATCAATATCACTCTCATATGTGGAGTACATGTATGGTTCTCTAAAAATCCCTTTGCTATGGGATACTGCAATTCAAGTTGTTGCATATATTTCATTATATCCTTGACATAATCAACCACCATGTAAATATCACCTCCAGCTTCTGTTTTGGATTTGGATGGTGCTTTAGAAGCAGCTGCTTCTGATTTCTCAGATATTTCTAGTCTTTCTATATTAGGCAGATTAACGCTGTTTTTTGGTCGTGCCTTTGAAACATGAACAGGAGCAGCTACATCAGAAATAACATTAATTTTCCCTGCTGTTTTGATTGGCTTCTTATTTTGCACAGTAATTGTCGAGCCAAATGCAGTTATCTTTTGAATGGTCTGAGGTTTCCTTGCAGTAATTTCATTGGGCTTGGTATAGTGCAACTTATTCCCTACTTCACCAAGAGCCAATCGTGGTCTTATTTCTGCAGCAGTGGGCCTCAATTTAGCAGCAATCTCAGGAATATTTACTACTCGTCCAATATTCTCCATTGTCTAAATCTGTGAAAATAATTTTTATTAATTAACAGTTATTGCTTATTTCTATAATTCTAAAATTACGGTATTCACCTTTTCAAAGCATAAAATTTAAAAGATGCACTTGGTGGAAATGTTATAACGCCTTACAGAAAGTGATAACTGACAAGCAATGAGCACTAAGTTGAACTAAACTGTTATTTAAAACACTGAAACCAACAAATTGTATAGGATTGGCGGTGCTGATACAAAAAACTAATGTTATAATTAAACAACAGAGACACAGTCTGGTTGGATAAATGGATATAATAAATGTCCTAAATGTCGGTTGGTTCGTTTGTTGTTTGAGGTTTGACTACAGTTGGTTTGACCTTTGACTGTTTGAACAGCATAACGGACACTTATGCGCGGTAAATTTAAATTTTTTCAATTTTAGGGTGTTATTTTGGAGTCCGAAATCCGGGATATTTGTGCCGCTGTGCTTAGAGGTAATAACTATTTCGGTTTCCTAGTTAAACAGTTAAAAGTAATTAAACAATGACACAGATCAACTGGCCGATTTGTCAGCGTCATTAACTGGTCCTCCTGGTCCTCCAGGACTAACAAAAGTGGGCAAACCAGGTCCTCCTGGTCCACAAGGACCTCCTGGCATTCCAGGAAGTCGAGGAGTACAAGGTGAAAGAGGTTTTCATGGTTTGCCCGGAGTTCCGGGACCGGTAGGATTACCTGGTGATCGAGGAGAAAATGGAGATAAAGGGGAACGCGGTCCTGAAGGACTAGGTATTGAAGGACCGATAGGACCTCGCGGATTACCGGGTACGTATATTTGAATGATATAATCTATTTCTTATTACACATCTCTTTAATAGGTCTACCTGGTACTCCAGGAGAGGGTTTGTCAGGAAGAGCTGGGGACAAGGGTGAGACGGGCAGACCGGGTCCTCCAGGTCATAGAGGATTGCCGGGTCAACAAGGACCTCCAGGGTATTGTGAATTTTGCAGAAATGAATATCAACAACAACTAGCCTACTTGAGGGCAGCTCAAGGGAACAATAAGGGTCCATAAGTTTTTATTCTCTTTTTGAAGAAGTGCTCCGTGAGAATTTGGTTTACATGTAAATTTTTGTCTTTGCTGTTATTAAAGTGTGCCTTAATATGTGCGATAAAGAAAACTTTTTTTTTTATTCATATAGCAAACTTCCTAGTTGGCAAGACTTTGTAAAGAGGAAATCAGTTTAGCTATCAAAAAAATTATTAAAGAGAGGCGTGTGTGCTTGGAAGCTTGGAAGGGGGGATTGCCTAAAGTTGCGCAGGATCTGACAGCACTTGACAATTCTCGAGGAATCTTTTCTCTCTACCAAAGGCGTACATTTACCTACATTTAATATGACAAGAAATTTTAATTAGCTTTATGAAAATACCTATAAAAAGAATCGAGAACGAACAAAAAATACTTATGCTATCAACAAATCAATTCAAAACTTTGAATTAAATGAGGGTGCGTGCGCAACTATGAACCAGTGCGCATCCAACACTTTAAGCAATCTTTCGCCGTGCGTGTATATGTATTTGGGTAACTTTTATTGAGCTTTTATACTCAACATTTTTAGAGATAGAGATTCGTGTAAATGGGTAAAAATGCCGTAATAGCCAAAATAGCTAAACTACATACCCATGTCCGCTTACCGTCCAACTTCCTGATTGATCTCAACAACTTAAAATCTTAGTTTTTTATTTTTTTAAATATTAATTCCATAAAAATGCATACTCGTATAGCTGATTTTCTTAAATTTCATCTTGCTTGATTAATGACTTAAAAAAATGTTTTTCTTTTTGTGAGGTGGTCACTAGAGAGAAGTGAAGAGAAGGTTTTGTATTAAGTCAGTAATACAGAATAGCAATAAGTTTGGTTTGGTTTTTTTTGTCCTTTTGTATGCATTTGAATTTGAACCGTATACCAATATACAAAAAACGTTTGATTTGAACCATCGGTTTTATATTTTATAGCCTCACCCGCATTGGTGTACAGAATGGTACTGATTTTGGTTGCTTGTGAGTACAATACAAGTTATTTACGAGCACGGATATTTCTTCGATGGGTTGCATTTGGCTGAAAATTTTGCTCCATTTAAGATCAAACATAAGGAAAAATCGAAAAATACATGGAATGACGATTTGCGATAACCCCATTTCCCCGACCAACCCCAACTGCCCGACCCGACAGCGCATGATCAGTGTTCGAAATCAGGCATTGTGTGATTGTGGTATTTCTTTTTATCCGTTATCTCGACAACCGCGTTAATGATCGTTATTTATTGATGTATGTTTCTATCGGTTTCTATTTTTCTGTTTCTTTCATGATTGGTTTTAAGATTTAATTAAAGTTTCTCTAATGTTCTTTGACTGGCAGTTCAATGATTAATTTTATTTTTATAACCTAAATAGCATCAAAGAGTGGACATAAAATAACAGTTTCTTTATTTTATAAGTGAGATAATATTAATATTCTCGTAATTCAGATTCGCATGCTCCTTGCACCTTGGATCAAGTCTGAAGATGTCTTGTAGAGATAAATCAGATGAAGGTAATTTACACTGATATTTGACTCTAATTTTGGCCATAATATAATATTTTCAATAATTTTTGTTTTCAGATCTATTGGTATATGGTAGTGATGAAGAATCAGGTATTTTCATTTCATTTTTTTTTTTATTATATTTTGAATGTTGTTCAAATTTTCAGGTGGTTCTGATATTATAGTTCATGGCCCTCGAAAGAGAGTCATATTATCTGATGAAAGTTTGGATGAGAATAATGATCAGATAAGTGACATCACTGAAGATAACCATGCCAAACCTGTATCCGAAGATTTTCAAGACTTTGAAAGTGAAAATTGGAATCATAAATCATTGTTTAGTTCAACAGTAATCAATGATAATTGTTCAAAAAGTGTGAACATAGTTGAGAAGTCGACATTAGTATTATCATCTGCTGCCAATTCATCAATTAATGATTCTACTAAAATTCTGAATTCTAGTGATGATAAAATCGTAGTTGTAAGTGATGATGACTCAGATTTAGTAGTTATAAATTCTGATGAAAGCAATGAACTTGATGAGGTACAAAGAGTATTTATTGGTAATGGACTTTTTATAATTCTTTTTTGTAGAAAGGGAATATAACTTTAAAACAACCCACACTTCGCCAGTTTTTACAAAAATCTACGGTTTTAGAACAACCTGCTCCCAACTCAGATGAATATGTGTCGAAAGAAGATTACGATAGGCAACGCGACGTTTTGAATAAAGCTCAAATAGAATTCAATAGACTTCAGGTATGTGAGATTTTTCATTTAAGGGTCATATAAATATTTACACACTTTTGAATGGTAAAATTACTAAAAGTAAGTTAAGGTAGAACCTGTGACTATTTAACTTTTTAAGTTTACTTAAATTAGCTGTCTGCCAAAAATAGCACACTAAAATCATTATTATTAATTATTATACAGGGTGACACTGAAAAGTGGCTCACCCCTTTCATTTCTTTATTTACCAATCGATTTTTATAAAATTTTGCTCATTTATATAAAACAACATTTTGTATTAATTGACGTAAATTTCAATTTTTTAGCTCTTCCGGTTTCACCGGAAATGACCTCAACTTTTGATTTTTAAATGGCAACCCCAACTTTTTTCACTTTTTTGAATTCCTTGGGCCATTTTTAGTCTAAAACAATACTTTCCGTTAATTTTTATTTTTATTAACGTTGACTATAAATCTTATTCCACATTCACTTCACAATGATTTACTCATATTTTTAGTTGTCACTTGTCCTATGCTTGTCTGTTTCAACGAACTTATTAATTTTCACAAAATAATTCGAAGATTCGATTTTGGCTCACAAGAATAGTAAAAAAAAACTAAATTGAATAATGGTGTTGAATTCTTTTTATTTATTTTGTTGGTCTATGACCTATGTTATTTTTGTCAAAATTGGTAATAACTAATAAGTAGCTAACAACATTCAATGTACAACCACTTTTATTTCAAGAATCAGTTACAATGATCTATTTCTATAAAATAACCGATTGTTACCTAACATGTTCGTTCTCCTTTTTTATTTAGTAAATTTCCTCTTTAATGATATTATTTTTCCCGCATTAATAAAAAAAAGTGCCTAAATAATAATGTCTCATTCATTTTAGAATGCGATGAGAGTGATAGATATAAACAAACTACCTGACAAAGGAGCATCTTTGTTAAGTAAGCATAAGATATGTCTGGCCCATATTCAGAAGGAGGAAGAAAAATTAAGCAACATGATCGTTAAAAAAGGTATTTACATTTATAATACTGAGTAACTGAAGTTTTTAAGCCAACTTACCATTTTTTTAAATTTTTCTTGATTTTTGTGAAAAATATACTTTAATAGCAGACAATTATTATAATTGACATGAATATACCGGGTGACAACGGTTTTACGGGCACCCCTACCATTTTTTTATTTATCAACCGATTTTTTCAAGAATTGGTACTCTCATATAAGACGTCATTTCCGATTTATTGACTTAAATTTTATTTTTTAGCACTTCCGGTTTCACCGGAAATTACCCTAACTTTTGATTTTTAAATAGCACCTACCTCTTTTTTTTTTCACCTTTTTGAACCTACATTTTCATTAATAACTCATTTCAAATTGGCAATAGTGGTATGCTGTCACTTTTACACATAGTCTAGGCCGGCTGGGAACAATTTAAACTCATTCATGGTCATCTAGAATGAGATTTAAAAATTGAATTTTTGAGCACTTCAAAAATTAAAAATTACAGAAATGACACTAGAACCGTGCTAGAACCCAAAAAAGTGAAAAAAAGAGGTAGGTGCCATTTAAAAATCAAAAGTGCTAAAACCGGAAGTGCTAAAAAAATAAAATTTACGCCAATAAATCAGAAATGACGTCTTATATCAGGGTACCAATTTTCTGAAAAATCGGTTGCAAAATAAAAAAATGGTAGGGGTGGCCCTAAAACCGTTGTTACCCGGTATATATTCCTTTTTGACCTCCGACTTAACGGGAACCCCATACCAAATAAACCACTTCGTTAATAATATCTCTCCATCTACTCTTGAGATAAAAAAAATTATCGATACCCTAGCTTCACTTGCATTTCCTTCTATTTACAATCTATGAATAATAATGAAAATCGAAAATGAAAACATTAAATTTGCAATAAATTTCTTAAATTGATAAAATATGTAGAACTAATAGGAATTCGCAACTCTTGCTTATTGGATTAATACGATTACAATCTTATACAAAGTGTTTATTAATTATTATTAATAATAAGGAGTTAGTATTAAGGAGTAGTGATGGTAAGGAAAAATATTAAAGTAACTAAAATAATTACTCCCAAATTACGGTTTCATTTTTTGTTTGTCTCATTATCCTATTTTCCATTTTTTACTATTTTGTTTACGCTTTTTCCTAGGTTGATAATAACGTTGACAAAAGAAAATACTAGTCCAGTAGATATGCGTTCCTTTTAAAAACCGACGCGCATTTAGTAGAATTTCTCAAAGTTTTTAAGAAAAAGTTAAAAATATGTTATGAAACGAATACCCTGGACTGAAAAGTTCTAAAATTGGGCCATTCCCGATTAAGCCGGAATTGATGTTCAATTGCTGTTTCTAGTAATCAATTGTTCTTATTGTCTATAGTAAACTGTTATTGTTGATTTATTATGTTTATAGAACCTCTGGAGAATAATTGGTCCAAAATAGAACAAGGGGCTGCAGCTATTCAGCCAAAAACATTTGGCAAACAGGCATTGAACACGTACAATACCGAACGTGCCCTCTCTTTGGCTTGTCTGCAAGGTCTCCACAAATCTTTACAAACATGCCCAAGCCCCGATATTCTGGCAGAAGATCCATCAGGACTGAATGTAACCCTAATGAATCATCAGAAACATGGGCTCGCTTGGATGACTTGGCGCGAAACTCAGAAACCATCCGGGGGAATCTTGGCCGACGACATGGGCCTTGGAAAAACCCTAAGTATGCTTTCTCTAATATGTGCTTCCAAGTATCAAGATAACGAAGAGGATGAGGAGGATTCCAGCGGAAGCGACTCAGAAAGGGAACCCGAAAGTCCCAAGATTAAATATAATGGGGGCACTTTGATAGTATGTCCCGCCTCTTTATTGGGCCAATGGTCTTCGGAAATCAAAGACAAATTAAAAAAAGGCGTACTAAGTTTCGAAATATATCATGGTCCTAACAGAGAGCCCAAAGCTAAACGACTCTCCAAGTATGACGTGGTTATTACCACGTATGCAATATGCCAATCGGACGAGAAAAGCAATGGAACCATTTTCCGCATTAAGTGGCGAAGAATTATTTTAGATGAGGCCCATCAGATACGGAATCATAAGAGTAAAACAGCGTTGGCGATTTTTAAGTTTAAGGCCAAGAGCCGATGGGCTTTAACTGGTACCCCAGTTCATAACAAAGAAATGGATTTATTTGCATTAATCAAGTTCTTAAAATGTTCCCCTTTTGATGATTACAATGTAAGTTTTTTTATTTTATAATCTTTTTAATTCATATCTTGATTCTTTGAGCAAATGTATACAAAGTTAGTGACTGAGAACGTTCTTTAAAATATTTTTAACTTAATAAGTTTCTCAAAGAAAATACATTTTTTCAGAAATCCGATTTTACTTTACCGGAACTTCTTAAAAAAATACGTGCGTAAAGGGTTTTACCGCGTTCGCGCTTCATACGGCCTTCCTGCTTCGTAGTCGGGCCGCAATTAGCGCTCACGCGGTAAAACCTTATATTACGCACTTATAATGTAAATAACTATTTCTTAAAATAATTTAAAAAGTATTCATCGAATAATTATCAAATATAACTTTTCTTAAAGTTCTTTTTGCGCTGAATAATAATAAAAATGCATAGTTCCGTTTGGAAAAATTAAGTTATTTTGAATTTAAAATTATATTTTTTGAGATTTTTTTTTCGAACACCCTGCGCAGTGTTACAATAAATAACTGCGACTTATGCACTCATTTCTTGGTAATTATTCTCAAAAAGAATCATTAAATTATATTTTAAAATCAGAAAGTTCTGATTTTTTTTACCGAGACACGAATTTTATCAAAAACAACCGTAAGTGGACGATAGTTCAAAAAGTAACAAGGATAGAATTTTTGTTCTTAAATAAAATCGTCTTTATTTTTATTAAGGAATCAAAATGTGAATTAAAAATTGGGGTGTTCCATTAAAAAAATTATGTAAGTAGCAACTTCCGCTATAACCGGAATTAACATGAAGCCGAAAATATTTTCCGAGAATGAAGCATTTACTTAAATTAAGAATGGAAAAGAAAAAATTAAGTTCGCTTTTATATTCCCCATATCTCGACCCCTCCCGCTCTCGTGGAACACCCTGTATAGCCAGTTTACTGTAATAAACATTTATTTGGTGCATTCTTAATAAGGTTTTTAAAAGATGGATCAGCAATAAAAACTCAGGGGCCAATCACAGACTTCACACTGTTCTATCGTCCATGTTTTTGCGAAGAACAAAGGAAGAATTGAAAAAGCTGAACGAAATCACTAGTTTACCGGAACGGGAATGGGAACTACTTGAAGTAAAACTCAGCAAAGAGGAACTCGATGTTTACCAGAAAATTCTTATGTTCTCCAAAACATTATTCGCCCAGTTTTTGCACCAAAAGGCCGAAAAGACTGCCGATACTTTACCAACATGTCTGTTTTGAATATCTGATTTTTCGCTATTTATTTTGTTTATTTACAGATAATGATTGTGATGATGTGTACTTCAAAATGCACAAAAAACTCGTGAAAATGAATGGTATTACCGAAGTGAAACAATCACATATTTTAGTATTACTGCTAAGATTGCGCCAATTGTGCTGTCATCCCTCACTAATAACTGCTGTAATTGTTTTTTTTACTTATTTGTGTTAATTTTGTTGTTACAATTGACCATTTTGCATTTCAGATGCTGAATAACGATGAGATCGACGATGAGGATTATGAAAATGATGGTGATATTTCTATAAATTTGCTTAATCAATTAGACAATCTTCGAATCGACAACGATCTCGACGAAAATCAAGAAGCGTTAACGGAAAATGAACAAGGAGATGGTGCTGTAACAGTTTCCAGGACCTTGCTAAATCCAAATAATCCAGTTTTCCAGAAAGAACGTCTCAGCAATAAGGTTCTTTTGTTTGTCGTCTCTTGGTCGCGATTATAACTGCGCTGTTTTTTTATTTTTTAGCTGGAGCATGCTCTCATTCTTGTTAAAGAGAAAATTGTTGCCAGTGGCGATAAAGGTATTGTGGTCTCACAATGGACATCTCTTCTAAAACTGTTGGCTATTCATTTGGATAGAGAAGCAATAGAGTTTTGTCAATTGGATGGCACTGTACCGGTTTCTAAGCGCCAGGAAATTGTAGCCAATTTTAATAATTCCAAAAACTCTGTGCAAATCATGCTATTGTCATTAACCGCTGGGGGCGTAGGTTTGAACTTGGTTGGAGCTAATCATTTGGTATTCCTTGATCTGCATTGGAATCCTCAACTAGAACAGCAAGCACAAGACAGAATTTACCGATTTGGTCAGAGGAAAACGGTCCATATTTATAAGTGAGTTGTCAGTGAAAAGAAGTTCTTTTTTTTTACAAATTTTCGTTTTTTTTATTTTTTTTTTCGAGATTTGTGTCCATGGAAACCATTGAGGAGCGTATTAAAAAGTTGCAGGACAGAAAGAAGGAACTTGCTGAATCGGTTTTAACTGGTGGCAAAATTCAACATTCAAAGTTATCGTTTGAGGATCTCAAGATGCTCTTTGAAATGAAATGATGTATTTGTATTTGTATTGCGTTAATATTTTCTACATTTTTTATTCTCGAATATGCTATGTATATGCATTATTTTATTTAGTTTTTATTGTAAAGTTTTTTTTAATAAAATATTCAATTTCAAAGCTATTTATACTATGAAGCTGTTATTATTCTTTTTTTTTTTTTTTAAATTACCGCTTTTTAGAGCGGCAATCGTAAGAGTCAAAAACACCAGAGGTTTACCAATGTAGCAGTTTCATCTACGCAACTCGAACTGCGTTACCCGATTTGACAGGTGTCTCGATGCCGATTGGCCGTTGGGGTTGTGTTCTATGTAGATTAAAGATGGATGCTGTTTGTAATTAATTTCTATCATAATTAGATGTGAATCAAGGAGTTGCTATTTGATAACTAAGTACAAAGTGAATGATTAGGATTGGACGGGCAATGGTTTTCCCATAAAGCGGAAGTCCGTAAAAATGTGTGATTCGTGTTCGGATTTTCTACAACTTCTTCACTCCTGTAAGTTTTCAGTTTTACGTTCAAACGTAGATTCACCGGTATTTTAAACTTATTCGGTACTTTATGAATTAATAACATCATTATGTGTGTTGTTGTTTATGCTAATAACAAAAAAACAATTGAATTTTGATATCATTTACGACATTTACGTTCAATTGTTTTCATAACCTTCTTGTTTTGCAGATGAAACTAAGGTGCTTAGAGACTCAAATGAGTTACCGATCTTATCGAAACAAGACATTGCTGTTTTATTATTATACATCCAAGCATGGCCTACAAGGTATTAGTTCCAAGTGATACAAAGGTTATTTCATTAGTTTCTTTTGCAGACAATGTATGTGTTGTTATCGGGATCCAAAAAATTTTGATAAGTTTAGCATAATTACACAAGGGATTATTTATTTGACAGTGTGTCAGTTGAAGGCACTCAGTGAAGTGCAAACTAAAGGCAAGGATGATAAAACTTCTGAAAAGGAGAAGGAAAGGATTGAAATATCTGATGCCAACATTCAGGATAGGGACAAATTGCTGATTTTAGTATCAAAAATATTCTTACTCAATTTTCCTCTATATGTGGCATTTAAGCATGCAATTCAAGCCAAGCTTGATGATTGGTCCCAACAAGAAATCCAATCTTTGAATACATTTTGTGACCTGCATGATTCAGAGATTCCAATTTTTTTGCTAAGAAATGTGAGTTTGTTTTGTAAAACTGGAGGCTTGGACGCTATGACATCTTGTTTTAAACATCTTTCGCCCGAAGCCTTACCGGTATCCACTGCTCATGCTATGATTTCTGTTGGTATGTAGACATAATTGCATAAACTAAAGAAACTCTAATTTTTATTATTTTGCAGTTTGCAACTTAAAGTTGTGGATGAACTTTAAAAGTATGGTCACGCTTCTAGTACCTTTAAGATCTAGCGTCCTGAGATACATGTGCAAACTTTCGGATCAAGACTTACGGACACCTACAATTAAAAGCATGGCCGGTATGTTTTTTCCAGTTATTTTTTTCATCTATTTGTAAAAGAACATACAGTAAAGTTGTATCAACTGTAAAAACTGAATTTTTGGTTCTTTCCAAGAAGTACACATTATACAGGGTAACCCAAATTGAGTGGCCTATTAAATTATTATGAAAATCACTCTTTTAAGAGTTCAAAAACTTTGCACGATGAACTTTTAGAAAATTATCTAGTTAAATATAGTTTTCCCACCCATGCTGCACTTCCGGTTATACCGGAGAACGCTAATTTGTAACTCCCCCCTCCTCCTCTTCATTTTTAACATTACGACAGTTCTTTACAGTAGCCCACTAAGCCAGCTAAATATTGTGGATGCTGTTTGTCGTAGCTGTCATATTAATTTTTAATCAAATAAGGACAGTTTAATATAAGATATGATGAAACTCTTAGATCCTCATATACACCTTTCATTTAAAGTTTATTTTACCATCTAATTCCCTATGGTCGGATGAATAGTGGAACCAGCTGTATATTAAAAAAATCATTGCCACCAGCATTTCCTACTTTTCCTAGTAATATAATATACATAAGGAAAAATTGTAGGAAAATTTCATGAATAGCCCATAATCCCGCGAAATTTAGGCAAAAGTAACAGCCAGCAATTCGGTTTAATGGTTTAGACTTTTTGAGTATCTGCAGTATCCGATTATCTACTGCATTTTCTTAATATCGTGTGTATTAAACTATTATATGAATATCATTTATAAAATTTTGATTATTTACTGTTATTTTCGGAATGTTATTTCTGATTTCTTATTTCTGAATCTAGTTTGTTATGTCTGAAAACAGCTGCCACTTTCTGAACATCATTTATAATAGCTGAAAATCAACCGCTGCTTTCTGAAAATCATTTCTAATGTCATCTAATGTCTAATACCATGTGTATTATCTAAATATCAATTATATTTTCTGAAAATCCACTGCTACTTTCTAAATATCTTGTAATATCTGATAGTTTATTGCTATCTTCTGAATATTATTTGTTACCTTCTGAATGAATATCAACTGAAAATACTGTAGTTATTATAATTGAGATTCTTTCTGGTTAAACCGGTAAAATGGCAATAAAAATCCATTTTGCTATTGTAAGTGGTTTATAAATACCACTTTTAATTTCTTACCAGACTTAGGCATAATTTTACTCCAAAAGAATATTTTATGGAGATGTCCTTAAAAAAAAAGTATACCGTCTCCTCAGTTCGACAAAAACCGATGTTGTTCTTTTTCTAAATATTATTACTTGAAGGTCAATTATGCGATTTTTTTAATAGTATAATAGAAAATACACGGGTTCATGTCCCGACATCGCCTCGGTGCGTACTAAACGGTAATTGATGGTTACTTCCGCAAATATTTCTGAGTAAATCGTTTTTTCATTCGAAAATTTTTGAGAATCTTTAAGGATTGGTCTGCCAAAATTAAAATCTGGGATGTCCTTAAATTTATGCAAAGGATTGTATTTTATCGTATTATATATAAAATCGAGAACATTGTTTGGAGTAAGACGGTCTAAAATTACACTATTTTCTTTTTGTTTGTTTGTTTATTTGAAGTTTTAAATGTATTAGTGCAACCGGAGAGTCGTTTGGAAACCCGAGAAATGCTAGTTTAACTTAAAATACTAGCTAATTAAAGTATGATTGATTCGAAACAATTTGCCTAAAAATATGTTATTTCTTACATTGGTATTGACCACCCTTTGTGTCTGTTCTATTTTATATTGAGTAACGTAACTGCGTTTATAGATTTTATGTGGAATGCCATCAAGGACCCACTGGACAGCCCAATGCCGTTCGACTTAGATGGGCTGGATTTGGCATTCAAATACTTCACATCGACCACTCTAACGATGCGTCTTGCTGGAATTACTCAGATCAACAATCAGATCGGTGTTTTGGCTGAATTATGCGTAGGAGATGCAATGCCGGAAGCAGAAGCTGCCCCGCGATTGATGGCCGATTGGCTTATCAACAACAACATAATTTCGCACATATTTGGTCCCAATTTGCACGTCGAAGTGATCAAGCAGAGCCACATCATCCTGAACTTTCTGGCCATGGAGGGCAGGATAACTTGCGAGAACATGGACATTATTTGGGCAGCCGCGCAGCTAAAACACTGTGCCAAACCCGTTCATGATTTACTGCCCGGATTGGTAAAGCATTTATCGGCTGCTCCGGCCTTGCATTTATATAGTTTGCTTGTTAAATTGGAACCCAAAGATCACACTGAACAAACATTGTATTTGGCATCGGCTTTGATTAAGTTTATATGGACAAGAGGTGGGGCCAGTAGTGAGACAGGTCTCATAGGCCTGGCTGCTTCTGCTGCTGGCATCGCTCTTCACAAATGCGCCAGTTCTTCCGAAAACAGTATCAGCATCGATCCTAGTAATTCGGAGGAAGAGCACCGAGACACAACTGGCCAATCGGAAAGTCATAAATCGGAAAGTGAAGACGGTGTGGAAATCGAAGAAGATATTGCCATCGATAGCAGCGAAGGTCCTACTCCTTGCAAAATACGGAAACAAGGATGCCAAGTGGATGAGCCCACTAGTAGTGACAATGAGGACAAAGAGAAAGTGGTTACGCCAATTTCAAAAAGCAATGTACCAAAGCCAGGAAAGCGCCAAATGTAAATTTGTTTTCTTCTTATTGATGTTGTTTTAATGGGATTTGTTTCAAGAAGTGCACGGAACATTTTGATGAATTCATCAGGCGATGCTAGTGAGAAAAACCCGACAATGTCCTTTAGTAGTTCGCAGGACGAAGAAGAGTTGGATGAATCGCCAAATAATATAAGGAAACGGAGGAAGTTTTTACGGAAGGGTCGAAAAAGTAGAGGTGACTTTTATTTTATTTTTAAACTTATCAAGTTTAAGAAAGCTTCAAAATCCCTTATTTCTTCAACTTTTAAAGTTGACTTGAAACAAAAAAAAATATTTGTTTAACACAGTTTTATTATTAACTTGATCAAAATGGACAGTTATGATATGCTGTCATTTGTACACATGGTGTAAGGTGACTGGGACCCATTCCAGGCCGCCCACGATAAGATTTAAAAATTAAAGTTTTGAGCATTTTAGAATTTTAAGTCAATGGAATGCCCATTTTTAGACTCAGAATTGCCCCTAGATTAAAATAGTGGGTAGCGGCTATTGAAAAAAAAACAAGGTTGGGGTAATTTCCGGTTCAACAGAAAGTGCTGTGAGTTTAAAATTAATTCTAAATCAATCGGAAAAATTGTGTTATGTAAGCATACGCAAATTTTGTATTATTAAAATCGATTGGTAGATTAAAAATGGCAAGGTGGTTCTAGAATCATTCAATCGGTATACCGGGTGTCCTAATAATTTGGACCATCAAAAGTTTACGGGTAAAATATTTTTAATTAAATTTAAAATCTGTTTAAATTTATGTTATTACATTTGAACTCTTTTTTCTACAATAGTTATTTTAATATTCTCTATTCTGGGTATAAGGCGCTTAGGGCACGTTAACTCACATTTTTTTACAGGATATTTTTTGTTGCCCAAATAACTCAAGTATTGATATGGATCCTTGAAAGATGCTGGTTTGTAATCCTAAATTGAATGATTTATTTATGTATTTTCTAAAATAAAATGTTAAATTGTAAAATGTCATTGTTATTTGGGCAACAGAAAAAAGTTTTTGCTTAAACAAAATGTGGATTAAGCCCACAATTGCACTGGGCGCCTCAAAACCCATATTTATTGAGAATAAATTGTAATGCAGTTTAGGGCTGAGCAAATAGTACAGACTATTTTATCGAAGTAATGGTTTTTTTTAAGCTGATAAAAGAACTCGCAAAGATGAAGTGGCCGATTTAGAAGTACTAAGCGATGCTGAGGCAGATAGTGATCAAGAAATTAAACGTGCTGCTCTTAAAGAGGCAGCCAATCTTATGCTCCCTGCACAAGTGGACTCAATAGTTGAGGCGTAATAATATTTTATTAATTTTCGCTTTTACTTCTAACTAAAAAAATGGTTATTTTAGCGGTTTAAAACAAGCAGCTTATTTAGAAGAAAGCTCTTCTTGCAGCGAATTAGGTAAAGAAACACCTCATTTAGAAGTCCACGAAAACTCTACTTTCTTGACCATACATCCCCGAGCAAGGTACTTATTATTTAAAATGTTTTATTTTTATTTTACAACATGTTTTTTAGCCACTTGATGGAGTTATTAAGCGGCGAGGAGGCTGAAGTTGAAGGAGATGGCGATGGCAGTTATTCGTCAAGGATGAGCAATAAGTCTGAAAAAAACATGGCCGATTTTGATGGCGAGGATTCGGTTTGTGAAGAGGAGTTAGCTCAACTTGCTGAACATGTATGTTGGAGATGAATTTTTTTTAAGATTTAGATGTTAAAATTTTTTTTAAAACAGGCTCAAATGAATATTCATAGTTTAGCAAACCAATCAACCTCGCCAGCAGATAAATCTCCAGTGCGTTTAGATCCACAATTGTCTGCTTGTTTTAAAGTGGAAAATGTGTGCCAAACCGGAAATACTCTCCTTTGGGATCTTTTGCAGGATAACAAAATTGGTCAGCTGGGAGAGGGCTTGGCTTTGGAGGCTGAGAAGACGCTTTGCAATTTGTTGTGTTACAATACTGACAAGATAATTCGAATGAAATTCATTGAGGGTTGTTTGCATAATCTGGCTAATAATACGTAAGTTTTTAAATTGAAATTAAACTTCTTTTTCTCTTTTATTTTTGAGTTTTTTCTATAATTTGTGCTTTTTCAGATCTGTGATAGTGTCATTACGTTTACTGCCAAAATTGTTGACTTCGTTTCAACAGTTTAGAAATACTGACATGCACCATGTGACTCATTGGGCTGAAAAACAGCATGGTATGATGGCCCACTTTTTTAACAATTTGAAGACATACGCCGCCGATGCGGACAGTGGCTCTCATTTGTATAGCCACCAAATGGAAATCCAAGTGCGATTACATTTTCTTTCGGCCATTTTTTCACCTCTAGTTTCACCAAGCAATTTTAAGTAAGTCTCTCATTGTCAATGAAGTGAGTGCTTTAATCGTAGAATGCAGGTTTCTGTACACAAAGGGATGTATGAGTGGGTTTAACCATTATACAATTTTAAATATCAAATTAAAAGAAAAAAACTTAATGGCAAACCTCCTATGTGATAGACCGGATGGTCTTTTTCCCAAACCGTATATGGGTTACTTCTACTTTATTTTTTTGAATGGGCACAATTTCATGCTCATCTTATAGCCATCTCGGTCACCTGGTTCCCGAACTATTCCGAAATACACTGAATATAATTGATTTCGATAATTAATATTATGAAAGCTATAAGATAGGAAAAATTAACTATTATTTTAAAACGACACTTTTAAATTGAATTTTCAGAATTTACTTCATTTTAGGTAACAATCTTTTGGCACTTAACTTACTTTTTCAAATACCTAGTTGATTCAAGTATCTGAAGTGTTAAAGGATTCTATGATTTTTACAACAATATTTTTCCATTAAGGTGAATCAAATGATTTTATTATTTTAAATTAACAATATTTTCATTGTGAATATTATTCTTAAGTTATTTTAATGATATAATACCGTCCGCTATTATGTTTTTACTACTAAGTAAGCTAGAAAGATGAAATTTTCAGTATAGCATTTTATCCGTGATACAAGTCGAAGTAATTTTTTCAAAAGGGTGGCATTTTTAGTTATACAGGAAGTCATTACTAATTTCATTATTTTAAATAGAACTCTATATTTTTTATTCAACTTTCAAATAGGCTTCTTGAGACTGACCATTCTGTATTGCTGAAGAGGTTATTCAAACAAGTTTCCAAATTCTCAAAGATATAGATGTATAAGACTTAGAATTTACAGAGTGTTTCTTTTAGATGACCGATTTACTGTATTGGGAACACTATTGCACATAGAATAATTTTCATTTATAATATAAAACTAATTCTCAAAGCCCTTAGCTATAATATTTTTAGCATTTAATAAGCTATTTGATAAACCCATAGCCAACCATGGTTTCCATTTAAAAAAACATAAGTTTATTTTTTATCTCATAAAGCAAGCAAGCTATAGAAATTTTGAAAAATTGTTTAGATTATATATATAAAAATATCTATTACGAATAATTATTACATTGATTCTGCGTCAAATAGTTTTCTTGGAATAAATTATCAAAGAAATCGACGATTTTCCGTTTTTTTTGGGATATTTTTGTAAAAGGATATAAGTTGAGCATGAAATTATGCCCATTTTATCACATTATACGGGTTGAGAAAATGGCCATCCTGTATATATATGATATATTGTTTACTGTTGTATAATTACTATTTTTTTTAAATTTTACTTGATTTTTATTGGTGGATAAAAATTAACGTTGGTTTTTCGGTTGTTTCTTTAGATTAAGTATAGAACAATTGGACATTCTTTGGGAGTGTGTGGCTTACGATACGGAATGTTGCGATGAATTATTTTCGTGGCTGTTATCGCAAGCAAAGAGCACGGAATTACACGCCCTCGGCATAGAAGCTTTAAAAAGGCTATATTTGGTGCATTTGCCTAGTTTATCCCCCGAAACCTTTAGCATGACCGGCCTGAGCCTCTTCCAACAACTTTGCAACTTGGCTCGTATCGCCACTGCGAATATGGATAATACCAGTCAGGATGGGTACATTCTTGGAATGGATCACATGTGGAAAATAGCTCTTAGAGCTAACAATACAGGTACTATTTATTTTTAATTACTTAATAATTTCTTTATTTATGTTATGTTATTAATTTATACTATTATTTTTTTTTTAGATGTGAGTATGGCGGCTATTCAGTATTTAAATGGTTACTATATGGGTCAGAATTTACTGCACGAAAGTCAGTTCGTCGCACAGTGCATGTCTCATCTTGAGGCTGCTACAGAAGATCTCATAAAGTCAACATTTGAAGAAGCACCATTGTTGTGTATACAACGTGCCTTGCTTTTATTAAAAACCCACATGGAAACATTTAGAAGGCGATATGCTTACCATTTGAGACGGTGGGCTCTGGAAGGTAAGGGTATTGGCAGTCATGCATCTTCTTTGGGCGACCGATCGTGCACTCCCATCCGAGTAACTGTGCACCCCGCCAGTATGACGGAAAAGTATTTGTTGGATATGCTTAGCAGCGATTACGTCGCAGATTTAAGAGCAGAAATAGCGAAATGGTGGGAAGATTTTGTGTATCATAAGAACGGGGAAAACGATAGTTCACCTGCCTCTGTTGTTAATTTATCCGATAGTCCGATTCGCATTATAACGCAAGGGCAAGAACTGATGACTGATTCCGATGAAAAGACGTTGGCCGAAATGGGTTTTAAGGATGGTCAGGTAAGTTTTTTTTTTTTTTTTACTGACCAAAGCGGTCCGTCCATACATCCACTATCAAATAAGATTGCTTGATACCTTTCAAAGTCTACTATGTTTCAAAAATTCATTTTTTTATGCAATACATTTATTTCTATTTAGGATGAGAGTCTATTTAAGTTTAAGTAATCAGTTTTGCCCTTGGTGGTTGTAAACTGATATTATTAAATGATTTTCGGCCCCAATTGGCTTCAAAAATTTAAGAAATAGGTGGAATTATACTTGTTCGAAAATTTGCATTGGGTCCATCTCAAAATGTCTTTCTTTTCTTGCGATTTGCAGATTATTTATATTTCGATGGGTGTATCGAGGAACACGAAGAAGAGGGAATGCATGGATTCACCGTCCATGCAACCGTCGCCGCCTAGGGAATGCATTCCTACGCTTCTCCTGTTGAAGCCCAAGTTCTTTGAGCAATTGTTCAGTTTGATGCACACACTCAGTAGTATGAGAACTCCGGTTAAGGGAGGTCATCATATCCCTCACACCAAGGCTCAAGTATTGAGCAGACGCGTTTGGGATATATTAAGTTTGTTGCCAACAAACCCCACACTTTTGAACGGTTTTCAAAAATTGGATACACCCCTTGCCGACCTCCTTGACCCGTCCAGTGCTCAAAAACTAATGTACTCTCTTTACATAGTGGAATCTTTAAGCACAAAAAGCGCCCAAGTAAGAAGCGGAACTTCCAATCAGGAGCCTTGGACCCAGTTTTTCATACAACAGGGAGGGCTAAGACACCTTTTCGATATTTTTATGTCTGGTAAGTTTTTGGATATCTTGGTAATTAATAAAATCATGATCTCATTATCTAATTATATGGTAGGTGTTTTGCAAAGATCTGGAGGCGATGGTAGCGAATGGCAACAAGATTGCTTGGCTTCATTATTAAAACTGCTGTGTCAGTTAGGAGTGGAACCATTGCCCCAAGAGGCAAGACCAAGCAGAACCGAGAAAGTCATGATACCAGCTTTAAATGAATCAATGTTATCAATGCTGGATATTAAAACGACGATGCCGCAGCTAACAAGTATTTTGGAAGAAGCTTCAATGCCAAGAGATCCCAACCACTATAAAACTGGATTTTGGGGTAGAGCACAAGTTGTGCATTATGCCATGGCATTGTTGGTCTCTTGGTTACATTGTAATGAAGAAGTCCGCGAAGCGTTGTTCCAAACGCCCAATTTTTCCAGTTGGTTACAGCGTTTGGTTCTCGAAGACCCGGAGCCGGCAGTGAGACGCGAAGTTTGCTCTGCTCTCTATAGGCTTTGTTTGGGTGTTCCGGCTAATCAAACCGAACATCAGGATAATGGTTTAGTGGCACCAATGTTGGCCCAATTGTTGACCTATATGGATAAAGCGGAACAAATGAGACCCAGCAAATCAGAAGTAAGTTTGTTTTTCGTTTCCTAATTGCGGTTTGGACCTTATACCTAATTTATGGTTGTTTTTTGCAATAAGTAACCTGCGTTATTATTATGATTAAGGTGATTCAAGCCCCTGAAGAAGGCAAGGAACCTTATGGTCCGGCTTGTAGAGACTACTTTTGGTTGGTTTCTAGATTGGTTGATAGTTTGCCCAGTGATTTTGTTAAAGGTATTTTTCTGTTCACTCTTTGAATAGTTTTAATTATAAAAAACAATATATTTTTTAGAGAGTCTGGAAGACCCCCAGAATTGCGTCATTGCTATAAATGATTTAACGCAAAATATTGCAAAATCGGTACTTAATCGTGAGTTCCTAGAAACACGACATCACACCGTGGATGATGATGGTCTAATTGGCCTGCTGAATTTGCTAACGAACCTCATGAAGCATAGGCCCAGCTTTCAGACAAGTAAAGAGGGTCAGGAGCTTTTATGCGAAGTTTTCGATTTCTTATTTGCACTACCGAATCCTAAGCTCCGTCATGTACCCAAGTGCAAATCGGCCCGGTCCAGAACAGCGTCTTTCGATTTACTGGTCGAGTTGGTCAAGGGGGCTCCGGAAAATTACGACATTCTTCACAAAAAACTATTGCAGCAGCATCAGCCAGGACCCCATTCACCCTATCCTTGGGATTATTGGCCGCACGAAGATGGCAGATCCGAATGCGGATTTGTGGGATTGACTAACCTGGGAGCCACTTGCTACATGGCCTCATGCATGCAACATCTGTACATGATGCCGCAAGCCAGAGCATCGATTTTAGCGGCAGACACGACGCATTCTAAGCATGAATCAACATTGAAGGAGTTGCAACGAATGTTTGCCTATTTACTGGAAAGCGAGCGAAAGGCTTATAATCCTAGGAGTTTTTGCAAAGTATACACGATGGACCATCAACCGTTGAACACTGCCGAGCAAAAGGATATGGCCGAGTTCTTTATAGATTTGGTTAGCAAGTTAGAGGAAATGACGCCAGCCTTGAAAACTGTCGTGAAGACTTTATTCTGCGGAGTTTTAAGCAATAACGTTGTATCTTTGGATTGCGACCATGTTAGTAGAACTTTAGAGGAGTTTTATACTGTCCGGTGTCAAGTCGCTGATATGAGAAATCTGTACGAATCTTTGGATGAAGTAACTGTAAAGGACACTCTTGAAGGAGACAATATGTACACTTGTTCCCAGTGCGGCAAAAAAGTGCGCGCCGAAAAAAGGGCCTGTTTCAAGAAGTTACCGCATATATTATGCTTCAATACTATGCGTTATACTTTCAATATGTTAACCATGCTGAAGGAGAAGGTGAATACGCATTTTTCTTTTCCATTGAGACTCAATATGGCTGGCTACGTGGAAAAAAAGTTAATGCCGCAACACTATAAAGAAGACCATCAAAATAATGATTCTCCTGAAGAAGACGTGTTTGAATACGATCTGATAGGTGTCACCGTCCATACGGGAACTGCAGACGGCGGTCATTATTATAGTTTTATTAAAGACCGGTTGGCTGGTGCTAGGGACAAATGGTTTCTTTTTAACGACGCTGAAGTGAAACCCTTTGATCCTAATCAAATTGCGGCCGAATGTTTTGGTGGAGAAATGACGGTATGGATTTGCATTTCGATTTATTAATTTTCTTTATATGATTTTTAATATGTTGTAGAGCAAAACTTACGATAGTGTTACCGATAAATTTATGGACTTTAGTTTTGAAAAAACGAATAGTGCTTACATGTTATTTTACGAACGATGTCGTAAAGATGCTGATAATTTATCGGATTATGCTTCGACGACTTTAGAAACCACAACGCAGACATCAATTTCTCCAACGCCTTCGCCCTTGCCGTCTACTACGACTTTCGAGCTTAGCAAAGAACTGGAAGATTGGATTTGGCAGGACAATATGCATTTTATTCAAGATAAAAACATTTTTGAGCACACCTATTTTAAGTTTGTGTCTATCGGGTTAATCATTTTTAAGAAAACATTAATTTTTTTTTTCATTTTTTAGTTTTATGTGGCAAATTTGCGGCTACATTCCTCAAACTATAATGCCGCTTCGACCGGATGTAACTCAAAGTGCTGCACAATTATCGACATCATTCTTTATGGAAACGTTTATACATGCAAAAGAGAAGCCGACGATGGTACAGTGGGTTGAGTTAGTCACTAAACAGTTCAACGCTTGCCAAGAAGCGTCAGTTTGGTTTTTAGAGCACATGGCAAACGACACTTGGTGGCCCGTTCAGGTGCTCTTGAAATGCCCAAATCAGATGGTTAGGCAGATGTTCCTCAGGCTGTGCATTCATGTCATCCAAAGACTAAAGTAGATTTTTAATGAGTTATATTTTCTTCCAAAGTTTACATTTAAATTATTCTTCTAGGCAAAGTCATTCAAGTTCTTATTTAATTGTTGATGAAGATGCAACGAATTGTGATAGTAGTTCTAGTTCGAAGGAAGACGAGTTCGTAAATGTGGAACCCACCAAGATTGGAAATGCTTCGTGCGTGACCAAATTCGTCAAAAGATTGTTATCTTTGGTAATCATTTTATTATTTTTTCTATGCAAATGCTAATTTTCTTCTTTTTTTTTAGACCGAGCACGGAGCAAAGGCCCACCTGAAGCATTTAACAGAGTATTTCGTTTTCCTTTACGAGTTTAGCCGTATGGGCGAAGAAGAATCCAAATTTTTGCTAACGGTGGGTGCCATTCACATAATGGTAGATTTTTACCTAGGTCATAAGGTACACGAATTCGTGGATGTTAGTGAAGGCGAAGAAGAAGAAGAAGTGGTCGCATTGCCAAGTGACAAATATAAACCTGCTTCTTTGGATAAAATGATCACCTTAATTGCTTCATTGGTGGAAAGGAGTAGAGACACCGACCAAAGACTGAAATTGAGCGCTAAAGACTACAACGCTGTTGCCGGTGGAAAAGGCTTCCCATTCTTGTATCAACAAATCAAGGATAACATAAATTTGCAACAGACTCGAAATCTTGTGCACTCTTTATGCAGGGGAAACGAACGATTGGCCACGTCGATTATTGGCATGTTATCCCAAGCAATCAGTCGAAATTCGGATGTAATTATTACTTTTTTATTTAGTATTAATTTCATTAACACTTGTGCTTTTTTAGTCGTGTCAGCCGTTCTTCAAATTACTGACTTTATTGACCGAGGGCGGTAATCAAAATAATGCCGGACCGTCTGGCCTGCCTTGCTTTACGCAACTGGTCTTGCACAGAGTTTGGGAAGCTGCTGAATGTTGCCCGCATTCTGCTTTGGAATGGTTGGCGCTGCAAGTTACTAGAAGTCGTTTGGTGCAACAGTGGGTTCTTTCTTCGATGGAGCATTGGTTGGAACATTTTCTGATCGCCCATGGAAATCAACGGGTTCGCAATGGTACATATTTCTTATTTTATCCACACAAAAAAATCATTTCATTTTTTATGTCATAAACTGTCTTTTATATTAAATATATTAATTTTAATTTTATTTTATTTTCCAGCTGCTGGATTTTTATTGGTCAGTTTGGTTCCAAACGCATCATTTCGAGCGGGATTTAGAACGGCTCATCGCATGCACAGAGATCAACAATTATCTCCAGAAGCTTTAAGCTTCTTGCATCAAATCTACACGGCCTTGTTAAGGTTATTAGCACCTGCAAAACATTATACGGACATGCAACAGCATGGCACAACGAAACTTACCACTTATTTCGCTTTATTAATGTACTGTTGCATATCTAAAACTGAAAAATTAATGGTAACTATAACTGTATTTCTTTCCTTTAGATCTTTTTAGTAATTAATATTTCTCTTTCTAGTTTGGCCAATATTTTTTGCATTTATGGCATTTGTTTCATCCTAAACTGTCTGAACCATCCGTCCCAGCTCATCATAATAAGCAAGCTGTTCTCGCCTTCTGGAATCACGTCTGCATAGATTGCCATGAAAATGTGCAGTTAATGCTGCAGAACGCGCACGTTACCAAAAATATTGCCTTCAATTACATCCTGTAAGTAATCTTTTCTTTTTGTTTTGTAAATTTAGTTTATATGCAACCATTTTTTATAGGGCCGATCATGACGACCAAGATATCGTCACCTATAATAGGGGTATGCTACCAGCTTACTATGGATTACTGCGGATGATGTGCCAGCATTCGAGAGTGTTCACGCGTCAACTAGCTCAACATCAAAATCTCCAATGGGCCTTTAAAAATATCACGCCGCACCCATCTCAGTATCCAAATGCTGTTGAAGAACTGTTCAAGCTGATGCAATTGATGGTCATGAAGCATCCAGACTGTAGTGAGCCCGATCAGAGAGAGATATCTAGTTTTAGGCGTAACACATTGACAACCTATCTTCAGTGTTTAGATGGAAGAACCAGCTGGACGACTTTAATTTCAGCATTTCGAATATTGGTCGAATCTAACGACGATAAATTGTATGTGGTGTATAATGGCGGTCTACAAATAGTTTTCGAGGTTTGTATTTTGCTCCTAAAATTATAACTAAGCTACTAAACTGTTTTATTATTTTGATTATTCCTTTAGTCATTTCAAAATCTGCATATAATGCTACATGAAGCGACTGCTTGTCATATATCTGGCGAATTAATGGAAGTTCTTGCAATAATGTTGGAGTTAGTTCGCTGTGTGCGTCTTTATCGCGATTCCAAAGATGCACGTGGTATTCTGTTGGCCAGTAAAGATTGGATTGAAGTGCTTAGGAAATTGGCTTCCCTTTTGAATACTTACAATCCGCCTGAGATGAGGATATTTTGCATAGGTTTGTACCTCTATTTACTAGTCTTACAGATATTTACTCTTTTTTTATTCACAGAAACCTTAAAGGAATTCGTTTTAATTATGCCTAGTGAGACAATGCAAATACTGGTGCCGTTGTTGTCGCATTGCCATTCCGCATTTCAAGATAGTCACGATGCGGTTCCTTTGGGGCCGTACTTCCCCCGAAGAGGACACAGTTTACCGACCATTGGCACTAAAGGAATTGCTAGACCTTTAAGGCCTATGGTGCAAATGACAGTGCCGCAGAGCCAACTGGAATGTGCTCGCGGTGTAGATCCAGAATACGATAAAGCACTGGATAAGTTTTACACGCCTTACCACGAATTCATCGATATGCTCTGTCGGCTCGCTGTGAATTCTGACACTTTGTCTGACGTCATGGTTACTTTAAGTGCCATGGTGGGTTTCGAAGCAGTCCCTTTGCATTCAATGTATTTTCCAAAATTGTGGCTGGACGTGCTCCGAGTTCAACATATCGATCGAAAATACATAAGTATGTTGACGTCATGCAATTATTTTGTTGACTACATTGATGCGGTTCTTCTGGATGAACGCATTTCGCTAACAATAGAAGTGATCTACGAGTTCCTTGCCACTTTTTTCCCGAAGGTATGAATTGTAAAAATTTATTACAAATTAAGTGGTCCACAATCCCATCCAGTATTCAATTATTATTTTTTTCCATAATCATTAAAAATTAATATCCCAAACGTCTTTATCCCTTTTACTCTGAAAGTAAATAGTTTGTTTATCGAATTGGAATATAGTGTTATGAATTTTAGGTTTCCGAACATGTTTTATCTGAGCAAACTCTAACTATGATTGATAATACCGTTGTTTCGCTATCTGAACAAGTAAGCCTAATGAACGTAAAGAAAGTGGCGAAAAGATTGACCAGTGATCTGAGGGCACTTATATTGGTATACAGAACTCCAGAAGCGGAACCACCCGCTTTACTAGCAATAACTCTTAGTCAGTTACAAGGTTTGGTGCAAAAAGAATTGAATGATGCTAAAGGTAAACGAATGGAAATCTGTCGTAAATCATGATAATGTGAAGTTTCTTTTTTAGATGATAATAAAAATGAAGCAACGTCTAAGACATCAGAAGATTCAGAAGATGTTAACAAACCCTCCACCTCCACATCGAAAGCGTGTTCAAGTTCTAGCGAACCCAAGACGTCAACAGCAAGAAAAAGCGAAAGCGATTTAGAAAATCCTCATGACTACTTCACAGACGAGACATCGGATGAGGCTAAGGAGCGCGAATCGTTAAAGTACATGAGACTGCTGGATAAAACCATTAATGAACTTCTTGTGATCGTCAAAAAACACATGTCCAGTTTGTGAAATTAATTTATATTTCGATTGACTATTGTTATTTAATCGACTGCTCTTTTGAAGCGTTTATTATGTGTATAGCACGAACATTCTTTAACTTTTATAATTATGATTATTTTATTACCTTCAATAAGTAGTTAAGAAATTAACAATTATACTTAAATATATAAAAACTGGTTAATCAGTAAGAAAAAGTCAATCCCATTTATAATTAATTTTTGTTTTAATTTTGATTTATTACCAATCTAAAAACTAATATTGTGATCACTATAGATATCAATGCCTAAATTGCAGTTTTTGTTTTTCATTTTGGAATAATTGCTAATTATATAAATTGATCTGTGGTTTGTAGAAATCATTTATTTCTGTATTAAGTTTATTAAAGTATGACTATTATGAATAAATTAAAAAAGTATTTAGTTGATTGAAAGGGGGAAAATATTAAATATGTGGCTCAAAACAAACTGTTTATTATATTGTACCATTTATGCATATTTTATTTGCAAATTATAGAAAATTAAATTGTTTTCTTGGACGTTAATAATGTTCAAAATAGGATAAATGCTACCGCATGAAATAATAACAATAATTAAACTGGACTTTCAATTCTAAAGAATGAATTTAAGACGCTCATGTTCCGACTAATTTGTAGTACAGATTCTTCTTTAGAATACGTCGGTCCGAAATGGAAAAACAACCGAAATTCGTATTACCAGCAAAAGCTTTAGTAACTTTAAAACTGATTTTGAGTCATCCAGATAATTCTTTCTACGTAGCCGTGATGATGTTCATAGTTTGTAACGGCCTAAGATTTGTTTCCATGACTTTGGTCGTTCTATTTGCATACAAAAGCAAATCAACTTTTGATATTTTAGATGCACTTGAATCTTTAGGCTTTTTAACTCAGGTACTTTTTTGTCATAATAGAATGGAATGATAATACTATAAATTTTAGGGTTTGGCCAAATCTATTCCTCTTATAATATTCTCTAAAAAAGTCCGAAAATTGATCAATGATTTGCAGTATTTTTGGGACACCAAAAGTAAATTCCCCTTCGTGGATAAACTGATCGGATTTAATATTTTATCAGTTTATGGACTATTATTATTTATTATTTTTAAAGAGTTTCCTGATAAAAAAGGATACTTTCACAGCTGGATCCCTGATTTTCCTCAAGCTTTTAATATCATTTTCTCTTTTCAATGTTTTCATGTCATGTATGACGGCACTGTGGTTATAGCAGTTGACTCGTTCTTCTTGGTCCTTTGCTTTTTGATTCTGGATCAGTTCGATCAGTTTAAGGCGAAGATTCTTGAATGGGACAGCGAACAAAATACTTATGTTTTGGAAAAACGAATGAAAACGATAATTAAACATCATACATTTTTAATCAAGTATGTGCCTCATGCTATTTTAGTTATATTTTTTTAACTTGTTTTTAGCTATATTACAACGTTCGGGGATTTATTTAGTCTTGTGATGTTGGGTCAATATGTAATTAATGCTTATTGCATTTGCATCGAATTATTTTTTGTTATAACTGGGTGTGTTTATTATTAATTAATTGGAAAAATTAATTTACATTTCATTTTTTAGACGTGACACTATGGAAATGATTTACGCTGTTCTTTGTTTACTTGTTCTTTGTGCTGAAGCTTTGTACTTCGCTTTATTGTGCGAAGAAATATCTTTCCAGGTAAAAGAATGGCTAACTATTTCTTTTCTAATGATTATTGTAAATTTTCAGGCCGAACACCTTACTTGGGATATTTATAATATGCATTGGTACAATTACCCAGTAAAGATTCAAAAATATTACCCTTTGCTCCTTCAAGCAACTCAACGAACATTCGTTTTCAAAGCCGGAAATATGTTTCAGATGAACAGAGAATATTTAAAGAACGTAACTTGCACTAAGGAATTGGTTTTATTAAAAATATGTAACTATTTAAATTTCAGTTGTTTAAGGGTACCTTTACATTGATGACTTTGGCTACAAAATTCACCAGTGGAAGTAAGAAATAATGCTTCAATATTTATGAATTACTCGTACTCTTGCTTTTTGATGGAACAGCACATATTTTCTTAAATGTATTTAATTAAAGCAACGCATCTTGCTAGAAATGTAAATTTAAAAAAAAAAAACCTTTTACTTTCCTTTGTCACTTTTAGTTTAGCATTTAATTAATAATTAATAAATTCAAATGCGCCAAATTTTTAGGATAGTCTTTCAATATTAGAAAATAAATTAAATAGTATGTATTTATTATATCGGTAATAGAAGATAAAGTGTATTACCAGCAAGTAGCGTACAATACTTGATGCACACCCAGAAGAATTTTTTTATGAAAATTCGAAATAACCGCTAATAAGAAATTCCTAGTAATATTTCAGAAAACACTATAAAATCACTAGCAATACCTTTTTTATACAGGGTGTTTCACAAGAGCGGGAGGGCATCGATATATGGAGAACTATAAAAGCGAACTTATTTTTTCTTTTACATTCTTAATTTATGCAAATCCTTCATTCTCGGAAAATATTTTCGACTTCATAGTATTTCCGGTTATACCGGAAGTCGCTACTCACTTTATTTTATTAAATGGAACACCCCAATTTTTAATTCATATTTTGATTCCTTAATAAAAATAAAGACGATTTTATTCACACAAAAAAAAATTATATCGTGTTACTTTATGAAATATCGTCCACTTCCGATTATTTTTGGTAAAATTCGTGTCTCGATAAAAAAAATCTGAACAGATTTTAAAATCATTAAATTGTCTAAATTAAGAAAGCAATTTGCATGCTTTCGATCAAGAAAACAACTCGCAAGGCAAGGTACTCGGACTATTATGGTCACCTGCAAGAGACGCATTCACATACGATCACCGAGATCGACATTTACCCCGAGTCTCTAAACGAATCATTTTATCTTTGGTGGCTTCAATCTTTGACCCCCTCGAATTGTTATCGCCTGTAATTGTTCGCGCAACGCTTTTATTACGCAAGCTTTGGCTTTGGCTTGCAAAGCAGGATTGGGATGCACCTATTTATATCAACATTCGCAACGAATTTCTAAATTTATTTCAAAATTTTGGTGCAATAAGGCAATTAAAAATCAGTCGCTTTCTAGGCAATATCAATCACAAATCGGCAGTTATTCATGGATTTTGCGACGCTTCTGAAGCAGCCTACGGAGCTTGTCTTTATCTGGTTGTAAAATCAGCAGATTCCATAAAATCGCAGTTAATCACCGCAAAGAGCAAAGTGGCTCCTATTAAAATCCAAACTATATCGCGTTTTGAATTATGCGCCGCCCTTTTACTTTCTCGTTTACTTACAAAAACCTACACCCTACACGGCTCTTCAACTAAATAACATTCCAATAAATTTATGGAGTGACTCTACCATCGTGTTGAGCTGGCTGAAATTGGAGCTCAGTTCGTTAAATACATTTTTCGCGCATCGCATATCCGAAATTCAATTATCAAATCAGAAAGCAACTTGGCGTCATATAGCTACCGAAAATAATCCTGCAGATTATTTAAGTCGTGGAATTCATCCGTCGCAGTTAGGCTCTACAGATTGTGGTGGCATGGCCCAGAAAATAATTTTAAAAATCTAGAAAATATAGAATTAACCGCAATATAATCTCATTAACAGATCTTCCGGAGGTAACAGCTAATCATATGCAAACAACAATCGTAAATTCTCCAAAAAATTCAACTTGGTTATTAAAAATTATTCATCACTCGATAAAATGAAAAGAATTATGGCTTATATCTTAAGATTCACATCAAACTGTCAATCCCAAAATAGGGCAAGATCTTTTTTATCAACCGAAGAGTTAATGCACGCCGAAAAGGAAATTCTCAAAATACTCGGACGAAATTCGCAAAATCAAACTGAAGGGCGAGTTATCCGTAAATTCAAAGATAGCACCGCTTTCTCCATTCATTGATGAAAATGGCATTGTACGCGTTGGCGGGCGCATTAAATACTCTAAAATATCGAGAGATAATAAACATCCTATGATTATATCCGGAAGTCACTATACAGGGTGTTTTTTTTTAATTGGCCGGTTAACTGTTTTGAGAGAATACTATTAGACATAGGCCATTTTTTCTTTTTGCTTTCTTAATTATCTCCAAAGCCCCACTTAACTAAAATATTTTCAGCACTTGGCCACTTCCGGTTATACCGGAAGTTGACACCAACTTTGATATTTTAAATAGGACACCCCAATTTTTATATCATATTTCGATTCCCTTTTAAAAATAAAAAAGATTTTGTAAAAAAAGTTTTCTCCTAATAGGTCAACTTTTTAAGGTATTGCCGACTTCCGGTTACTTTTGTTAAATTCAGTGTCTTAATAAAAAATCATATCTTGTACATTTTTAAAACTAACTGAACAATTTTTTCCCTTAATTATTACTGTGATATGTACGTTTACATTAAATTAAAAAAATATTCTTTAAATTACACAGGGTGTTCGAGAAAAAATCTCAAATATAATTTTAAATTCAAAATAACTCAAATTTTTCAAATGGAACTACCCTTGTACAATCAAAAAAATATTTTTTTAACTCAATGTATGCGTACTCTTTTCAGTAATAATTATTAAAA
>JASKGO010000019.1:0-51082 GCA_030556065.1 Holobus sp. GC000080
TCGCTCTGAACACAATAAAATCCTTTTAAGTGCAATAATAATTATAACGAATGAAATGGGTATATTTTTAGTGATTAATTGAACTATGTTAAATTATATACATTGAAAACGAAGTGTAATCAGCTTTCAGGGTTGGACGTAAACTGTTCGATTAACATAATATCTCTTTTGGATATACAAATAGAATTTGGGTGCACTCCCGTTGCATTTTGCTTATAGTGTACATACACAAACTGATCTTTATCGTGTCCATGCATGGATAAACGCATTGGGGACTCGAAATTGCATTGCATGCGAAATGGCGCAATACGGAATCGCTTTAAACACAAACGGCTTCTTCACTTTTTCCACATGCTTAGACACAATGTTTCAAGCGAAAGCCAACTTAAATCGTCCTTTTTCTCTTATCTTTTTTCTTTAAATTTATCTATGCGCAGCCTCCTTACTATCTCGCAGGATATTGGTACTGCAAAGCAAAGGTATATCATATATCTTGTGTATGCAATATGAAAGTTACGAGCATATATAGTGCGTTGCTTTTTATCCTTTTGTTTTACCAAACAGATACATCCTGCCTCAATAAATTATTATTATACAACGGAAACACACACACACATCACACACATACACATAGAATGAGAGAGAGAGAGAGAGAGAGAGAGAGAGAGAAAGGGCTTCGTTGTTGATAAGAACGGAAACTTGGCGAAATCAAATGGCGTATAATTACGACTAGTTCTGTTTTCTTGGAATATGTAGCGTTCCGGTATTATTTTCCAGGACAATAGCTATGCTAATGTGAGAAGCCCTTAAATTACACTCTATTCAGGATCAAGTCGGATTACTAGCGAGTGAGTGTACATGTATAGTCGCGCATATGTATATAGAGAATTTGGGGTCCGAAAAGCGAAGTTTGCGCTCGGAATTCCGCCCGCCGTACGAAATATCGAAACGCGTTGTGTTGCTTGCCAATAGTTGCTGCCGAAACTTAACCATTGCACTAATAAATTTGCAGCTGATAGCCTTGTAAGTTGCTTAATACATTGTATATGTAGTATGTACTCCTCCTGCGGCTCAGAGAGTGTGTTTTGAGACAGAGTGGATAAAAATCAAATTACAAAATTGCTTGTTACGGAGTGCAAGTGAGGATTGCGATAAGCTCCCTATGGATGTGTAATTATATTATGATATGCTATGATCCCCCGTAACACGCCTGAGAAATTGAAAACGTGCCGAGTGTTCCAAAACCACCGCCCGAAATTGCAATCAAAGACTATTAAATGCATAATATTAAGTCCCGTTTATTTTCCTCCCATTTTGCATTCGCTACAGCTTCCATGGCATAGTTCCGGCTTTTGTTCTTTAAGGACGACGCCATTTTCCACCCTCGAGAATATTTATTTATGCATTTCCATATTTCCATGGCTTAAAGTTTTAAGTATTGTCAATTCATTGCTTTTGTTCTTAAAATTGCTCGGATTAATCTATTCGAGTTTTGAGGAAATCTGAATTAATTGTATTTTAATCTTTTATTGTCTTTTCGAATTCTATCTATATTTTAAAAATTCTATTTTTAATCCATATTTTTTTGTTTTTAATTTTAATTTTTTTTTTTAATTCATCCGAATTTTATATGAAATAAAATAAATTTTACATATTTTTATTATATTTTTTGCTGGTTTTGGTTTTGTTTTATGACGAAAAACTAAAATAAAATGTAAGTCTTTTTCACAATGAAAATATAATAAAATATTAAAGAACATTCTTTAAAATAAAATAATGTTCAAACAATTTCAGTTTTTAATCACTGCCAAAGTTAACATTTCATTAATGCTACTTCACCAAAATTATGAAAAAATAAATGACAGTGGTATTCTCTTTTAAATTTGTTGGGCGCATTTTCGAAATTATACTGCTGTGCTTGCGCCCAATTAATCTGACATCAAATGGAATAGCAATGTAACGACCGCTCCGGCATTGCCGCTAACCGCACTTTATCCGGCCAATTTCAAGAGCTTTAATTTAATAACAGCACGCAAAATACATTCAGGCAGCTGTTACAAATTAATTTCCGACTGCTAAGACGTATAGGTACCATTTAATTGATCTAAGTGCACTCAAATTAATAGGGCGCAAATACAGTTTAAGCGATCATCCCAATCCCAACTGGAATTTCTTCTTTGCGCAAACAAACAAATGTAATTTCAAGAGAGTGCCCAACTTTAAATCAATTATCGAAGAATTAGAAACTTGTCAATTTAATTATAAGTAAAAATGAATTCAGGATTTGTCTTCCCTGTTCCCTAGCAAAAAGTCCATTGGAGATGTGCCTGTGGAAACAATCAGATTGCATGTTTAATTAGTGCGTATATAAAGCATGGCGAAATTAAGGACCACATCTGTCTTCGCATATACATTGGTGCCCATCGTCAAAGAGTTAATGTATTCCTTCGTCTTCCCTTTTCCTCGCTCTCTCGGCTCCCTGTCCTTTTGCTGATGCGAGTGCGAGTTGTGTGTTCCCTGCGGTTGAAGAGACAGCTGCTGCTCCTATGGCGAACGTGCTCGTCGAATAACTTATTCCTATAATTCTCGGTACTTTCAGATTTAATATCGCTTTGTAAAGTAACAGACGCTGTCGAATCGATGTTTTATTACTTAATTCGTTCTGTTTGCCTATAGTGTACGCTGCCAATCTGCATTATTTGATTTCGCCCTGAATTTCATGCATAATGTCCTTTAGGTGAACCCCGAGTCAGATGTGCTGTTATTTGTTATTATTACACTAAGTGGGAAATTGCAGTTTACTTCATGTTTATTTATTCACTTCATGGGTCAATATACCGTTTGGTCTGAAACAGCGGTATAATGGGGTTTCAAATAACAGCTACAGGAACTTCGAGAAAAGAAATTCAAGTAATTATCTCCTATAGTTGCATAATGATTAAACTTCCTTAATTTTTTAGCACAACTTTTCGTAATTTATTAAATAAATTTTTGATCATTCTATGTATTTTATATAATAATCATTGAAAAGTTCAAATTGATACAAATTTAAAAGTGAGAAAAAAATATATGAAAGAATTATATAAACCAAGAAGTAAAAGATAGGCAAGGGTAATTTAAATTTGTAATTAATTTTCAACTTAAATGTTTGGTTTAATACATATCGAATTTGTAACAAGATAAAATTGTTGGTGGACACAGATCCGTTGGATCTTATAAAAATTATAATATATTAAGAAGTAGAAACTGATAAAGAAAAACACTTGGCTTTACATTTCTGCAAAAAATTTACTAAAGGTGAAGGAAAACATTTAAGTTTAATAAATTAAGTTAAACGAAAAATTGGATGAATCTAATTTTCAAAGTTAATAAAATACAAAAGAGAATTGGAAAGCATTTGTAAAAATTATTAATTTGATGATGTCCGTCTATATGTATAATTAAAAATGAAGCAGAGGAGGCCGAAGTTAATGTTTGAATTTAATGAAGTGGTTAAATTAAAAAAAGAAAAAAAGGAAATAAAAGGTGCCCCTTTAAGTATTTTTTTCAATCATCGACAAACATTCTTTATAATATTTTTTAAATCTTCCTTTGTAACTTTACAAGTAAGAATCATAATTTAATTGTAATTCCTTTCATATTAAGATCATTTACTCGTATAATAATAATAATAGTTATTATTATTTATTCCCTTTTGTTTAGTATTATAGAACGAGTGAAAACTTATTATAAAGGACGTCAGGATGAAGGTTTGGGAGTTAATAAAATACATATAAATAAATTCCAGTGTTGTTGTACCGGGTTGAACCAATCAATATTTCAAATTACATAGCAAAAGAAAAGATGAAACCAATAATAATGTTCTTTTATTATATTTTAACACAAAAACTAATTAAAATCACCGAATAACTTAAAAAAAAATTATTTGAAAGATTTAATGTAATTAATTTATACTGAACTAATTTGCATGCATTCAATTCTTTCCCTTTTCTGAGACTTTTAAAGTAAACTGTGTATTGTATAAAACCGCATACTGTTTATTCTTCGCTACATACACAATTTGAAATTTCCCACAGACGTGCGCAAGTTTTTAAAGGCCGAATTTCGCATTTGCATACATAGGGATGCCATTTAGATATAATCTGCACAAAAATTGCGTTGCAAATGCTGCTACTTTTTGCGATCGCCGATAACTGTGTAATAATGTCTACTTAGCGCGCAGTGAAATAGTGCCGTTGTCGTACCCAGATAATAACTTTTTGAAACGAAAAGAAAGATTAATTTTGTTTAACCTCTTGTTCCCGCGTGGTGGGTGGATAACAACTGCTTTTAGGGATCATCGCGGGTCACCTTCTACAATGCGCGCTCAAATGATATTAGATTCCATGAGAGTAAAGTCACATTAAATGCTGGGATAATAAATTAAATTATCGCTTTTTAATTTTCTTGTTTTCGCTTTCATTAATTTATAAGACTATGTAGTATATTATGCGGGATTAATAATGACTTAACAATAAAATCTTTAATTATTACATTTCTATTGTCATTCATCTTAATTCCAACGCTAAGTGGTAAAAGTGAAACTCTTTAAAGACAAATTTGGCAAATGTCCAATTGTCTTTTGTCTTAGTGCAAAAACGCAAATGAACTTGTAAATGCTAAATCAAGGCCATTAATAACAATTTTTATAAATGTTCCTCATTTCGATAATAATTACAGAAGAAGACGAGATAAGATGAGAGTAGGAAGAAGAGCGAGATGGAAAGGCAAAACATCTAATTAATTATACCTCTTATTGTGTAATGTAAGCTCGCGCGCGAATAAGCACACCCTAATTAAACGCCCTTCATTAAGACGCGCCGCTAATTAAAGACGTTCGACTCTGTGTCGGAAAAGAGAGAGTATATTGTACAATTTAATTTCATTATAATTATTTAACTCCCGGGAAGTAATTTGCAGTAGGTACACTAACAGGAGCCGTGTCTTGCAGTGTGACTGCGCGACGAAACTCTTTGATATATATTTTTTTAATTTACCTGTAATTAAGTGCACCCTTAGTTCATCGTACGCTAACAACTGTTACTTTACAAACAACGTTGAGGCATTTCGGTATTTTTTTCCTTAATAAAAGGTTTCAGTTTTGTTATGTTGGTGTTAATATTATTTACTTGGCCTTCTGTAAAGTGAACACATTTTGCGATAAATCAGCGCCATAAGTAGGTGAGAATGTAAGTAGTAGTTTTGAAAATGTTACGGCGATAATAAATTAGCGCGTGGCTGGTTCAGAAAAGGTGATCGCGGATTTCCCTAAAGAGCGAGGACAGTGCACAGGCACTTAGGATATTCATGATGAAACTATCCAAGAATTTTTTCCGCAAGCACTTTAAGAGAAAATTGCAGAATGGAGTTTAATATTAAACATGATGAAAATTTTTAAATAAATTTTTCATTTGTGTGAAATATTTAATAGAAAATTCCTAGAACGTTTATTTTATTAGATACTAATTGCTTCATAAATAAATAATATTTTTTTGTAAAAAGGGTAATAAAGGGTGACACCAATTTTATTACCACCCCAACCATTTTTTAATTTTTAAACCGATTGTTACCAAATTTGGGATACCTATAAGATAACATTTTCAATTAGATTGGATACATTTCATATTTTCATCACTAACCGGTTTCACCGGAAATGGCCATAACTTTTGATTTCTAAAAGGCAAACCGGAATTTTAGAGATCATTCTGAGTTTAAAGACGTAATTTTTAAGTTGCAACAAAATCGATTTTTAAAAATCAATCTTGATGACTTTGAAATGGGTTAAATTACTCCGACGAAGTAAGATTTTGTTTAAAAGTTGCAAACCTGCCATAAGTTAAACAATTTCTAAGTTAATAACAAAAGAATTTGGACAAAATGATTTTTTGCCCAAAAGTCCATTTTTTCAAATGACAACTACTCGTATACTGGACCACCCCTACTTTTTTACTCTTCATTTAATGACGAATCTTTTGAAACCATTGCAATAATTCATTTTGGATAAAAATATCAAATAAAACTTTTTAAAAATGCAGTATTAATATATAAAAATCAAAAGTTGGGGCCATTTCCCGTGAAACCGGAAGTGATGAAAAAACGACAACTGACCAGTCCAATTGGAAATTTTGTCATATATGTAAGTATACCAATTTTGGTACAAATCGGTTGATAAATTAATAAATGACAGGGTTGTTAGTCAAATTTGGCAGGCACATCGGGTAAATAGCTTTCATCGTGTGTAAAATAGAGATTTACAGGCGAGCAGTAGTTTTTCAAAATATGGCAACTCTAAAATTATTAATGCTTACTCTACTAGGCCATTATTTTGATTGTCAGAGGGCTAATAGTTAAAAAAAAAACTATTATTTTACACTATCAATTTCCATTTATTTAGGAAACAAGTGAATTTCCACAGTATCCACAGTAATGCGAAGTTTAAAAGAGTATTAACGTCTGAAGAGTATTTAAAACACAACAAAAACAAGCACTTATGGCTGAAGAATAATTTAACGAAATTATACAAACATTAAAACTTTTGCATAAAACAAAAGCATAAGTGATGCACGTCACGAGCAGTTGCACAACACCATTATTATTATTACACTATTACAAAGTCGTTATAAAAAGAACATTCACGATTAAAGCATTAAAACAAGTCCCAGAATAATAATAATAAAAATCAATAAGCATTAATTAATTGTAGCGAATGTAATATTCTGTTGGTCAAACCACAAGTGGTTGTTTATTTATGCAGCAGCAACAAACAGCAAGAGTGTAATATTTGATGACCATTTATCAAATTTCGCACGACACCCTCGCACATAAAATATTAGCCTGCTGTTAATGGCGCACAATGGCATAACAAATGCCTCTATTTACAAAAGCTAACTAGCATGGGACGTATACACACAGCTCGTACACATTTTGCGCCGCGTTCTTCCGCTAGCAAGTGCCGCATCGTATAAGTTTAGCGTCGCTCTAACTAAAGTGAGAGAGCAGAGGAGAGTGTGCAAACATCCTCATTGAAATAATAATATTGACAGTGCTAAAATGCGTACAGGTATTTGTAGTAAGTGGAGGTAGGTTGGTAATTTATTAAAAGCACTTATTCGCATCATCGGGGCCAATGTACTTGCGTTTGCCGGCCAGGTCTTGCAGGTCAAGCGTGATTTGATATAAATCTAAGCGTTCATTCAATACTCTCCGATGCATACCATTAATATTTCATTACGCCGAGTGTTTCTGAACAATCGGAAGAGTAGCAAGAAATAACAATGGAGGATTTTTTTTCGCCTTGTTTTCTTAAATAAGTACAGGATGTTTTATTTTTGTTAATGTTGTTACGGTCATATTTGGAAACTAGTAGTTTTCCCTATCTAAAAGATAATCTTAATAAAATATTCGAAATTATGTACAATTTTTATTACTTAAAAAACATTTAAGGAATTTCAAAATTTTTTGTTTTTGTGAAATAAATGTTACATTTTTTACTCTTTAAATTTAGGATTTTTAAAATTATTTAAATTAATTTCACACAAGTTAGGTGACTAAGCTTTTGTAAATTTTCAAAAACGAAAAAAAAAGAAACACGCAAAAAAAAACTGTTAAAGATGGTAAAAACTAAAGAACCTGATTAAGCACAGCACGCATTTAAAACCTATGAGATATTTTATATAGTGCATTAGGAACAGGCAAAGCAACTAAGAACTAGCTTATCTAAATGGTCGAGATTGAAAAAACCTAAACCCTGTATAGTATATTGTTATCGTTATTTATATTAAGCGTCCACTCCTTCCGCTTCCTTAATCAGATTACCAGTGCAAAAGGAAAGCGCAGGAAAAAGGCTGCGGTTGTGTTAGTAGGTACTACACGAATACTGTGGATAAGAAATTGCGGATACAATAGACAATATGCTTTTTTGGGAAAGCTCGTGAGTTCTTATTAGACAGCGGTTCGCACTCGGCGCGGAAAAGCGCACTTTGCCTTGTTTTTCACTTACCGATCTTCTTTTTTCTTTTTTTTTTCTGCTGCTGCCTCGTCCTTCTTGTGTTGCTTTCTTCCGAGAAGGAAAGTGCGAAATTTGTGTCGGAACTATTTTAGCCCGCGCTAACGTCTAATGAAAATACGAGATTCCTCTTTAACTATTTTTTATGTTCGAAATGGTTCAACGGTATAAATTCCAATCAATATTTTTTTGGTTTCGAATTGTGCAGAAACACATATAGGGTGCATTTGAATTCTATTTTTTTGCGTTGCAATGACGTCACAGTTGTGTATAGTACTATATGGTTTGCGGGTTTCAATGTTTTCATTTGCTGCAATGATTAATTCGAAATCATACTTGCATGATATGTAATTATAAGTTACAGGATCGCAGTTTTGATAGAAAATAATGAGCTTTGGTTCAGTCCGTTTGAAATATGTGCTGTTTATTGATCAGTTTCTGGTTAAAATGCAGTTTGTTTTAATTGTGTGTTCCAATAAAACGTTTTATAACTTATAATAAAATTAGTTGGCAGATGATTGGAAATTTATAAATGACGCGGAATTTAAATAGCTTTTTGGGTTTTAAATAATTTACTGTTGCAATGATTAGTTTTATAAATATTTATTGTTTTGAAATTATGATTAATTCAGTTTTAACTGATAATTGTAAAGTTATTTATTGGTGTTGTAAAGTTTATTTATTTTTTCACAAAATTGATGTACATTAATTAAAAAAATATACACAAAAATAACATTGATTATAAACTGTAAAAATTTACATTTTCAAAACAAAAATGCCTTAATTATATACTTTTTAAAATATTTTAAATGATTTTTTAGACAATTTCATATAAAAAGTATTTTGTTTGCAAAAAAATACATTAAAAAGCTCTTTAAAAATATCAATTAAAATTCTATTTATATAAAGTTAGCTAACAATTAGGTTATAGTTACTTTTCTAAACACAAAACGGAAGAAAAAAGTAAAAAGTTGTAAAATTAAAAAGTTTCCAAAACATATTTTCCATAAAAAAAAATCCCAAAACTCCAGTTTTTATGGCCTTTGAGTGGGATGACAGGTGCACTATTTGACATTTAATATTAACAACTCAATAAAGCTTGCTTAAAATTTTAATTTATTTACATTTTATGTGGATGAATGGCTTTATTTTTAAATGTTAACCCATAAAACCGTCATTCTCTATCTCGAAAGAAACAAGAGAAATGCAAATAATCGGCGCCAAACTATGTGTACAAGGCATTTATACAACCGAAAAGCAAACAAATTGAAATTCCATTGAAGAGTGTTTTTTATTGGCTCTTGTGCTTAAAGCGCCGAAATTAGTTCATTGAAAACGGTCCAACAATGGCCGTTGCTTTTTAAATATTTTGCTGTAAAAATAGCCGGTTTTAAGAGCAACAACAACTTTGAGTTGAAATTAATTCGTCGTAGAAATGAAACGACAAACGGATTAACTTTAATTACCGAACCAACCGACGTGCATACTGTGTTTATTTTTAGTCTTAAGCTTTTTCGGATAATTAAAACGGCACACGGCGTCGATAAATTTCAATTAAATAATAAATCCGCCGCGAGTTTCTGTACAACAGTACAGTGCATATAAGTGCATCGAAAAATTCTAAATTAAGATCACATCTTGCAACGTGCATCTCGGTATCTCGCCGAGATGATGACCGCCGGAATTCCGGGCCAAACGAAACAACCAGACAATATAATGCCTTAAATTAACCAAAGTATAGCGTACATGTGTTCGAGTTATTTTAAAAATGCGTTGACATAAAATGCAAATCGTTCCGACTGTACAATTCGACTAAAACAACATCGCGGACACCTCAAAAAGTTCGGAAAAAACTTGACATAATTACGCACTACATGCGGCTAAATTTATCCGCTAAATGAACGGCAGCCACAAAAACAAAGAAATAAAACAAGTAACCGAAATTTTAATTACACTTTACACTTATATTTAAACAACGGTCGTACAGAGCGAAAAAATAGAGGAAAAAAAAGATTGCTAAAAAAATGTGAAAATTTACGCGCGCAGTTTTCTTGGCATTTAATCAATATAGCTACGATTTTATTGAAGAGTTGTCATGTCGATGTGGCTCGCTTTGCAAAGCGTAAACTAGACGAATGACTGTAATGAATGATTTACTGCGAAAAACTGTCGCGCGAATGCGAAATCATAATTATTGTTTAACGACATACGCCGCGATGTGTCATTGTGTAGGTGTTTATCGGACGGCACGTCAAAGTTTCGAAACTCTTTGCGGCATCTGTTTTGCGGCCGAGTACTATTTTTGCGTAAAAATTCCCGACCGAGCGTTCGTTTCGTTCGCTTCGTTAAAATGTAAACGAATAATGTGGATCGTGTGTATCTAATTATTGTAAATCGAGGAGAAAAACAGCTAGGGCGTCATTAGTGCACCATGCAATTCATCAACAAGACTTCGCGCGAGTGATTAATTATGTTCGCGCTTATTTTCCTATACAAATAATAATGCGCGACAATAAAAACAAGATGGTAATGAATGGGCGCACTTTTCCGCCCGGGCTCTAATACTTCAACTACCATTTTCTTCGTGTCCAATGAAATGAATACAATATAGGTAGTTTCGTAATTAAGGTTTCTCCCCTTATTTGAATATGTCCGCGGAATAAAAGAATGCAGCAGGTGACAAATTGTGTCGCTTGTTGTGCAACAATACCTTGCTATTTTTCCAAAGGTTCACTTGTTTGTTTAATAAAATTTCTTTTGAATTTTTTTTACATTTTTTTTTGTATGTAGCTAATGTTATTAAGTATAATAAAATTAAAATCTTTTTTGGCAACAAATAATATGATTTATTTCAATCCTTCCCAGTTAATTAAAAAAAAAACTATATTTTCTACACTTGTTACGAAAATTCGATTTTCGCTGCCAAATAAATTCGAGTTGGAAACTTTCTCTGCAATGGAAGAATTTTTTTTTTTCGTCAAATAAATGGAAATCTGGGTTTAACTCTCTAATAGACATTGTAAAAATTATTGTCCTTTTACCGTCTCTAAAAAATTCGGACGAATAGCGACATTTTCCTGTAAATTTTAAAACAAAATAATTCATTTCATTTTTAGTGTTAATTGCAAGAAAAAATATTTTCTCACAAAACTAGTTGAGAAAAATCGATGTTCACCACCAAATTAATTCGCTGTGTTGAAAAATTTCCCAATACAGAGGATAAATTATTTTTTCGTCAAACGAATGGAAAGTTGGGTTTTGTCGAACTTATTTGGTTGTCTATAGGGCTTTGAAAAGTTAAGATCCCTGATTATAAAAATTTAAAGCTCTAATGAGAAAAATACCTATATTCCTCTCTATCCTTACCTAAATTTATGGCGGAAAATCCAATGCTTATAAAAGCAATGTTCATTTAGTGTTTCAAGGAAAGAAAAAGTGGAAAAGAAAAATGAAAAAGAAAAAGTATGAAACGCATATAATAGAAAAAAAATCCGCTAAAAATGCAAATTTATCTCTAAACTGTTGCCTTCATGGTGAAGAGATGACAATTGCTTCTTGTTAATTTCAATATAGAATAAATGATTAAGGATTAATTAATTAAGAAAACTACAATATTACAAAAATTAAAATAAATAAAGCAAAAAAAGTAAATGTAATTTGCCTGACTATCCATTAATAAGCAATATGCGCTATTGTAATTACCAATAAAACTAATTATTGTTAGCTGGTAACAATATATGTTCATATGGAATCGTGCTCCGAATTTATATCGTTCAAATCGATAGCAGCATCGTTTCGATGAAAATAAAAAACAACAACAAAAAGCGACTAAATGGTAAATGATGCGTCCACCCACATCTGTTTTCAAATCATTACATTTTAACCTGACCCAAAATATTTTTTTGTTGGATTTCGGAAACTAGGTCAAAATAACAGAGACAGAAAACACCAAAACCCCGAAAAAAAAAACAGCTCGCCAAAAGCGCAAAAAAATATTGAAATTTGCACTGTTTACTTGCGCGAATAACGAAGGCCTAAAATCAAGTATGTAAGAAAAAACTTAATATTACATAAACAGCGCGCTTCAGCGTCGATTCTCTTCAGCAACGCTATTCCCTCAGGATCAGAGCTCCGACCGAAACCGATAATTGTGCGTCAGGAATAGAGAGAAAAGGCAGAGCAGCCGAAACGTGCGCGCGGATGAAAAGCAGCAGTAATAAAAATGCCGATTATGGTTATTTTTTTTTTAATTAATTAATTTCCACGCTGGTTACATTATTATCGAAGCCGTATTTAGACCTACAAATTGTTAACACTTAACTTGTACTGTAGTATACTATACATTTCATAACGTCCTACACGCACCGCCGAGCGGAGGTCAAGGCGCAACAAATTGACCGTTTAAAAGGTTTCCTTATAAGGACATAATAATCGGTATCTCTGGTTTCGAATATCTTTGACAGGTTACATATGCATACGCACACCTAGTGTATTGTATAATAAGCTCGGATTATTCCATTCTTTCGAGTGTACAATAATATAGAGAATAATAAGTTCAAAGCGGTAATAGAAAGCTTTATTACATTGAAATGCGCGACGATTATCGCAGCTTTAAATTGGGAGGGTGGAATGAGGGCAGACCGACTTCCATAAAACAATTGCTCCTGATAATGATTGTACTTTTGCAGTCGGCATTCTGTATAGCTTCGGGCTCATAAGGATTACATTTTGCCGATGAGAGAGAGAACAAAAGACTGGAAATAAATTAATTTTTTTCCGCCCTTGTTTCTTTTTTCGCTCGTCTGTGAGCAGTAGCGAGCGACTCGGCATGAAAATTTAAAAGAAATTGATAAAATAATGGAGTCATGTCTCTAGTTATGGTATGTGAACGTGTGCTAGATAAAAAAAACCTGAGCTTTTTGTGCCAAAAGTCATGCGGTACTTTTGGGTGATTAAGTTTTTTGTGTTTTACATGTCTTTGATGTGTTTTCTTTTTGTAAAAAAAGGTACCTAGGGGATTTGGTATGTTACCTAAAACATAAAATAAATGTAGCATTTTTTGTGCCTGTAAAAGAAATTGTTTATTGTTAAATTTGAAATGTTTCGCTTGAAAGGTTTGCGCAATGGAAAAAAAAGCTTGTTTTTAGTTGCTTGGCTTGGTTAACATTTTAGATATATTTTAACAATTATTTTTTAGTAACAATGATTTCTAAAAATATTCTTTTATAGTTTCATTCCGATAACACCGATATACAATGTTTTTGTCTCATGAACTTAAATTTGAATATTTTTTTATTGGCCCACCTTCATTTAAGATAATATATAGTATTGTTCTAATCTCGCCCAGTTTTTTTTTTGTGATAGCGATAGAGCCGTTTGCTTAACCCGTATATGGGTAACTTCTGCAGTTTTAAAGATAGAGATTCAGATCAATGGACTAAAATGGGCAGAATTTTACGCCCAACTCTTATCCGTTTACAAAATTTAGATATGTGTGCTGGTTCCAGAATTTTCCCGAAAAAATCAATTTTTTTATTCTAAGAAAATTATTTGGCTTAGAATTAAATTTGATAATTAATTCCAAGAAAACTATTTCAGATATAAAAAAGGAAAAATCGTTCCAAATAGATATTTTAAAATACTATATCTAAATAATTTATCAAAACTTCCATCGCTTGTTTGATTTTTAAAGGAAAAAAACTCTTTTTTTAAGATATACTTTTGCTTGATGGCCTGTGTATATTCAAAATTTGGTATAAGTTTTAATGTGACCAAAAAAATTAAAATTTTGTAAACCAGTATAATTGGATTATGTAAATTTATTTCTGAGTAAAAACTTTTTCGAAGAGAAGATAATGCTCACACTATTGTTTTCAAAACGATTAACTTCAAATAGCTCTTGATACACATTTTTTATCAATATTTGCTTTTTCCTATGAAATCAAAAATTAATTGGTAGACTAATTTTTTAACTAATTATTGCGCAATAAATACTTTTTGAACTCTTGTAATGTGTTTTTGCTGACTTGATGAATTTAAGAAAACCAAAAATAAAAGTTTATTTTTCTTCAAATAATCCACTTTTTCATAAGAAATTTATAGGTAGCCCTAATGAAAAATACAATTTTTTCTGATAAACATAATTAATAAAAGAAAATGAACCAAAGAACCAAAATGGTTCAAAAATTATTACATAAAATGACTTTTTAATGAAATTGTAGTTTCCATTTTTAATCTTCTTTAAGCGAAGAAGGAATTGACTTATTGGGAAATGTACCAAAATTAAGAAAAATCATATCTGATAAATTTTTAGGTCCTTAAAGTATTCAAACTCTGTGTGAAAAATACAATTTTGAAATGGTATTTCAATAATTCTAATTATTCCCCTCTATTATTCGTGAAACTTATTATTTAATTAAATATTCCCAAAAATATTATTGTTGGATTAAAAACAAACTTAATCCCGAAACCCAAAATATCCATACAATAACAATAACATTTCGATTATGCAAAATTAATTGGCTAAACAAGTACAAGTCAAATGTAAATAGCACACTCCCAGTTTTTTTTTTGTAAACAATACCTCGAAAAAATGCCTCCACAATAAATTTTTATTACTACCAGAAAAAAAAAAAACATTAAGGTACATTAAAGCTTAACACCAATCCCCATTATAAGTCCATAATATAATAATTCAGAACGCTGAATGCATGAGCGAATATTCGGGCCTAAATTTGATTAAAGAAGTGCAGGCATAATGAAGACACACCGAACGGGCATCAAGTGTGATGTATTATGAAATTTATGAATGCCGAGAGGCAAGAAGTAATATGCTAATGCGATTTATGCCGCATAAAACACTCGACGCGATTAGTGCGGCCCCTTTTCGCATTTATGGTTCTTCTTGCGAGCAAGCCAAGCAACCTTGCCCATGATGCTGATAATACCTGACGCAACCGGAGAGTGCAATCGCGTTATCGGCCGCCGAGAGACCGTGCCGCGGCCGCACTTCCGGAGGCAGCATAGTAGTGGAAAGCGCTCAGTGTATGGAAGCTCAGCGCTTCGAACGGAACTATCAGTACTGAGCCAACAGGCTAAGCGTACACTACTCTTGCGAGAGCGCATGTGCTTCGCACTTACCGCTTGCGTCCGTCTGCGAACACGTTAGTAGTTTCTTCGCTCGCGTGTTACCCACCGGTGTCATTACGAGTGATTTGCGCCTTAATTATCGCCGCTAAAACTATCTCGCTGGAATTTCCTGCTTCAGATCACTGACTCGTTTATTCCATCAACATGGGCACCGTCGTACGTACGACGTCTTTCTTCACGGCACTATTGCTGCTAACCACAGGTATCGATAGCATTTATTTTTGGTTTGTTTTTGTGTATATTGCGACGCTGTTTTTGTATTTTTGGAAATTGCATCAAAATGCATGTGTTACTCCATGCAGTCTCCAAAATAATTTGGCGTGCTTTTCCGATGTCATCGCATAAAAATGTCATCGCAACAGCTAATAGTTTGTACACCATTATATGGGTCACGTACATTAAGCACTATAAACCATGATTTCGCGGTACATGGGTCCATAAACAAGGCGCATTAATATTAATGCTGCGAGCAATTAATTAGTTAATTTGCATCGGGATTTTTGCGTTTAACGAGTCGCACCGACAAGCCATTATATTGGTCTTTATGGACCGTCATTATGTCTCCGCTAAAAAAGCTATTATTAGCTTCTTCATTATTGATTTCTTCTTGTTATTAAGCAATAATTAATTGTGACTGAATCTGCTGACAGCGCATTTTAATTGTTTACACTTTTTTTTCTCTCATAAACTCTGTTTTGCGAATGTTATACCGATAGGTGTTTTATTGATAATTTCCATTCAAATGCGTAATTAATATGGAAATTTCGAACTGTTAATTTATGCTGTAGGTCTACATAATACCCATTTGGAAATTTATTGAATGTGCGTGCCAAACAAAACACGGTTTTTAAATGAAAATTACATTTTAAAGGCATCGCACATTAATTCGCCAACATACTCAATAAATAGTGAATTTGTAACCGTAATTGTTATATAAATGGTGAAATGGAATTTGTGGAATGCGTGGTGCGATAAAGCCGAGCAAACAATACGCTTTTTTTCCTGGCAATTCACAGTTTTTCTTGACAGCGAAAATTACTCAGTCTCTACTGCATAAGTAAATAATTATGCGCTGCAGTGATCTCCGCCCTAATCGCTGCACTCTGCCGATCCCGATTAGTGTGGAATTAAAATAACGATGTTTCAATTAAGAAGAGTGCAGAGCGCTCCGCTGAAAGAATAAGTAATGAATGGGAGGTCTTGTAAACATTATAACTAACTACCAGTAGTTGATCGTCATAAATTTTAATGAATTAATTCGCGACAGGCAAAACTAGTAGGCAAAAAGTCAACTAGGAGTATGTTAATTCGCTTTAATTGTTTCGTAAACGCTTTCTGTTGCTCTATACGGCGGCGGAATTAACTGATGCGGATTTGAGAGAGTTGCGAGATGCAATTAAACTTTTCGCGGATATCTAATTATGGTTGGAATGCGGTTGAATTCTCCTTAAACATTTTCATCGTTCTGATTGTTTATTTTTGTGTTTGCTGTGTGATTCACGTGCTTGTTTGTTTTCGGAAAATCACACTATATTTATGCTCCAGAAAAATTGTGTCAAAGTTACACACAAGTTATCTAAATTTTCGTTCGGCGCTTGCGGGAAATGTATTATTTGTTGTCCCATGAATTATATTTAATTAACAAATTAATGAAATTATCGTCTCGCGATAATTTATTCGTGTCATCGCGCCTATAAATAATCGTAGACGACATTTTGTGTGGATGCGTTGCGCATTTATTTTCATCGAAAGTGTGTGCTTTCACATCATTCACATACGTGAAAATGTTTATTTGGGTGACTTTGTTTTCCACTTTTTCAATTTCATTCACTGAACCCACGTAACCTTTGCTCCAGTTAATTAATTAGCAATGTTCGATCTTTGATGTGACTTTTCCTTTGTGTAAATTGCTAATTAAATTCATTTGTCAATTTATATCTTCAAGCTTTATTTATTAAAAAACAAAAACTCAATTAATTTAATATTATTGCCTATAGAAAAATACTGCTGATTTATTAATCTATTATACTTTTATTGTTGATTTACTTTAAATTTAATTTAATTTTCACTCTTAAAATTTAATTAAAAAATCCATTGAAAAATGAACAATTTCATATGTAAAATAAGGAATTTTGCAATTAATATGATTTGAAAGTGTTCTGAAAACATTAAATGGAAAATTGTTACACTTGTTCAAAACGAGCTCTGTAAAGGTTAAGTAGTTGCTTATAACATCACACATCCATAAAAATAACTTTTAATTGCCGAACCCGAACAATAATAGTGTACCTTGAACAACAAATAAAAACCAAACTAATATTAATAACTCAATTGACTATTTGAAAGTAATCCGAGCGATGCAAATGAAGTCACAATTGTCATATATTTTATATTGGCGGCGGCAACTGGCCATAGCAAAACGTAGACGTCATTCGTGCTTGGAAGTACCGGCAATTGGTAAAACATTAACATCTATTGATCTCGGCCCTGAAAGCGATACACTTAATTTACTGTCTTGGCTACCGAACGTCAAAAAGATCTATGACGAGCGATAAATTACTCGGTTCCACAGTGACCACTTTTATCTATTCTATCAAATGCACCTCCGTACTTCTAGTGTGCGGACCTAGCAGTCTTTTATCGCCCATTTCACGTATTGCATACAAATAAAGCTTACAGCAGTTTAAAAGTGAGTAACAGGTAGTAATTTTGTTATGTAACTTTTAACTAATTGCTAATTATCAAAATTTGCGTGTGTACTTCTCTGTATACCTGAAACGAAAGGCTATAGTATTTGAAAGAGCAAAACGTGGGGTTATAATTGATACACATTTAGACCCACGCAAGCGATTGGTCAATGGATTTCGTCACATTCCTATTGAATGTTTCATTGTGCCTATGATCATTGTTCGGCTACACTAACGAGACGAGAGAGTAGCACTAAAAAAAGCCCCTACAAAACGATTTTCGCCCGAATTTCCACATTGTTCTGACTCATAAAGCTATATTTAAAACAGCCTGCACCGAAATAGGCTTTAATGGCCAATAAATATCAGGAATTTTTTTTTTTTTTTAGGTGAGTTGAAATTTATTGGCATCAGGTAGATTGTATATAGAAAAGAAAGAAGAATTATTAAGTCATTTAGTGTTGTGGATGGAAACCGTTTATGTAATATCTTTTTTGTTCCTATTTTTATTTATTTATTTTTTAATAAAAGTAATTATCAGCAGTTGCTGTTGAATTATCACTGCAGACTTTAATGTATAGTGATAATTTAGCACAATTTGTTAGTTCAGCGTTAAAGATAAAAGCTTACTTATTCACAATGGCAGACAAAAAAATGCAAAGTATAATGAGGCATTGGCAAAATATCAGTGAATACTGACAATACTGTATATTATATATATATATGATATACCGTTCTTAAACGACTTCTTCGTGTTTGCCCACATAAACACTTAGATATACGACAGCCGCAGCTACAGCCACAGACATTTGCACATCCAATGTTTTTATTTATTCGCTTTGTCTGCGTTTAGTTTTATGTCTGCTGCTTTCAGCTATTACCATTATTATTGCTGTTTCTATTGTGTTCGTACATATGTATTAAATAATAATTTGCAAATTAACTATTGGCAGGTATAAGCAAGCATCAGGCGTAGATAGATAGATATACAATTTGAAAGTCATCATTCGACGGCGTTTCGAGATTATTATAGAGACTCTCTAGTTATATTGTGCTGTCATCTTGGAGGAATTTCGTTTGTCGTTTGCCGATTGAATTTTGCTTTTGCTTCGACGTATTTATTTCATATTTGAGTCGTAAATTTCACGCCAGAGAAAACGCTTTTTTGAAGAAGACGGATTTCAATATCTTGTTTTTGCGCGTTTCTGGAAACGCAGAAGCTTTATTTTTATTTAGTCTGCTTTCCGGTGAACTGGCCTCGGTTGTTTAATTTTCCGAAATTTGGCTCAATTTGTTGCACCAGCGAATACTTGTCGGCGAATTTTTGATATGTTTATACTGTACTAAGTATACTTTCTTTGATATGTTAACTTATTTTATAAATATTTAATATCTTTTAAATTTCAAAGAGGTTATTGCAGTTTATGAAATATTTATTTGCTTCGGATATTTTATTTTTATTTTTTTAAGAAATTATGTTTAGCGTGCACCATGAATTATTTTAAGTTTCTTATTAAAAAAAGTCACAAGTCTCATTAATTATAAATCCTTTTTATTTTATTTTTATTTCCAAACGAATGTTGCGAATAAGTTCCTGATTTGTCTGAGAGGTATTGGAATAAGCTTTGATGCTTTCAAAATTTACCATAGAAGTGTTGTCTGATCCAAGAACTTGGCATCCAATTGATGAAAATTCAAGAATTTCGTGGCACACTTTTTAAAATAACAATTTTTTTTTAAATAAAATAAAAATAATTTATTTTTGTGTATATAAAACGATTTGGCAACTATATGCAAAATCCATTGAAATATGATAAATTATGCACAGAATTTCAGTGCAATTAACACTAATTGCGTCAATAACTCAACTACTTAAATTGCGGCTGTTTACTATGAGCAAGTACTTCAAACGAATTATCTATTTATTACTATACGTATTACTAAAATTATGTCAATAGAATTGGCTCGTGCGAAATCACTTGCAACATATTTCATTGTAACTTACATGTCAAATCGGAAGCAAGTAGCTTGTAGCTTTTATTGGAGCACAGCAAGCACAACAAGGAGAGCAATCAAAAACGAGACGCATTCAAAAGATGAGTGTCATGAGTCATAGAGCGAAAATGCAAGGAATCTCGCAATAAGTGTAATGTACGTTTGATCGGGCAAACTTTCGCAACATCCAAGTAATTTAAGTTTCATTACGGAGAGCATGTTAACGAATTAAAAGGCGATCCGAACGGCAGAAGGAATTTTAAGTGAGAACGTCTCTTCGCAGACGCCCGACGCGAGATCTGTGCTTTGCAGTAGGTCCGGATTTTTCGATGTTTTCTCTGTATGTGTGTATATGCTGTCTTCTACTGCGTGCGTATATGTGAAAAGTCGAAGAAAAAAAGAATTCCGAAAAGCGAACGCGCCACTCTTCGATTTTATCGAAATACTTTTTTATCGCATCTACATACACATAAATTGTACACCGACTCGATACACGAATCCGCGGCCACACGATTTTAAATGCGCTTAACTGTGTAGTTGACGGTTGATAGTGATTTATAGGGACGCCGAACTAATTAACGACTGCTATTTGACTTTGCAATTAAAACAAATACGTTTTTAATCTCAATTAAATTCGAAATTGCGAGTTCGAAAGCGGACATTTTAGCAATAACTTATGACACATGATTAATTGCCTTCTTCTTCTATGTATATTGTTGTATGCCAGAATCACCAGAATGTACAAATGCGAATGCTTTTTCGGATTTTTCCCTTTTGCCTTTCAACTTTGTTGAACGGTCTAAATGGTTTTATTTTTATTTTATTTTTAGGAAATATTCTTGGAATGGAATGAGTTGCTTTTAGTGTTTTTAATTGAAAATACGAAACTTCATTTTGTTATTATTTGCTAATAATTATCAAAATTACGAAAAAAAAAATTTTTTTTGATTTAAATTAAGTAATTGGAATATTTTCATTATACAAGGTGAACTTTTTCTGAATCCAAATATGGGTTCTAAATACAGTTCCAAAGATGGAGATTTGATTAAATGGGCAAAAATGAACCGAATTTTGAGCCCAACTGATAATATTTAGATATATCAGATGTGTCAATTAGTTTTTGAATTGTCCTAAAATAAACTTATAATCGAAGATTCTTTTGATAATTTATTCCAAGAAAACTATTTGATGTAGAAAAAAAGGTAATAATAATTTTTCCTAATTGGTACTTTTAAATGGTTTATGTTGCTTGAAAATGTCATTTCCAATGGAATAACACCCTAAACCAATTATTTAAATACTTTTGATCCCTGATTTAAATAAATAAAAATGTTTTTAATGAAAAAACTTGCTTCTTTATATTCTCAATTATCGATCATTTTCCTAAAGTTTTGGTCCGAGTTTTGGACCAAACCTGAAGCATTGCGAAAAAAACATTTTTTTCTCATTTCGAATTTCATTTCGATTTAATTAGAGACAAACATATTTTTTTATTTTAATATAAAGACGGCATCATTAAGTACAAAAAACCTTTGAATTTTTTTCCTCTTGTATCATCAATGTATCCAAATCAAAAACCATCGAAACGAAAATACTCGCAATGTAACGAGAAGAAAAAAAGTAACAAGACAGTCTACCGAAAAACCATTATTTTGACTGAAACAAGCATGTACTTAAAATATAAATAACGTCTGGAATTTTATTGATCACGTGTCGTGAATGTATAGTACATACATATAGTTAGTGTGTGGAAATGAACGAGCACCGTGACCGTGAATTTCCCTCCGTACAAACACAAATCGACATAAAGCGCGATAGAAATGACCTTCAGTTATTGCACAAGGGGACCTTGCTCGTTCCCATTGCCCATTTAAATATAGACCGAACGCAAAAGTGTTTATCCGAACAGCTGATCGTTTTTCTGCTGCAAGCCACTACTGCTCCTGTACAGTCAGTTCGCCAGCACGTTCATTATTATTATTATTATTACTACTATTGGAACGATTGGGAAGGATCCAACGATTGCATCACAGATGGAAAACTAGTGCAGAGAGCACGTAACTTTATAGTAAATAAATGCGTTCATAATGCGTGTAATATGTGTCGCACTCCCACAGTTTACAAGAGGATTCGTCATTCGCGAATTATGTCGCGCACTTTCATAAATCGGCGCTGCTGCTGCTCCTCGTCGCAGGTTTTTCTTTAATTGCGCTCTCGACTCGAGATAAATTGGTGTTGCTTTAGTGTCGGCGTCTTGGGACTGTAAAAGTAAACATCAATTTAACTTTTTCGAAGTTAGTTTTTCCGAGTAACAAACCGCAAAAAGGAAAACTCACCATGGGATGTAAGTGGTGGTGCTTTTGTGTGTACAAGGTGCTTTTCAATCTTTCTATGGCTCTTTTAATTCCGCTCATTTACGTTTTAATAGTTTGCGTTGATTCTTCGATTGCACTTTTTAAAAATAGTACTTACTGTTTATTTACAAATGAATTTTGTTGATGTTGAACTGTGTTTTTTTTTTCTTTTAGCAAAATCCAACGCAAAGCAACCTTGAATTTTCAGATAAGCTTTTATTACTTATTATTTTGTGAACCTATAATCATATATTGGCGAAATTGTTCGTAGTTATTGTCCAACACTTAAACGCTATGTACAAATTAGCATTTTTTACTTTTCACGCTTATTTCTATTACTTTTTTTAATAGAACTTTAAAAACAAAAGTTTTTTTTGCAAACAGTTTAAAATTAATTAATTAAAATTTTAACTAATTTTTGATGGTGTTATCAGTAAATTTTTTATGTTATAGAAAAGAATCTAAAACTTTAAATCAGGAGATATTTAAGTTTGATTTATGGTCCATTTTATGGGAGTTATGTAAGAAATGTCTGTCCCATTTTGGAAACCGTAGAAAAACTTATTAGCACATAGCAGACACGTTCAGTTAATTAATTACATGTTAATTACACATGTTTATGATTTGTAACTTCCATTTACATTTTTTTTAAATAAAATATTTAGTTACTACATAAAAAAATACAATTTTTGCAACTAAAAAAACTGCTCTTTTTATTGCTAAAATAATATTTTTCATTTATTTTTTTTAATAAGCGCTACAATTAAAAAACATTATATCACATTTAAGAAAGTTAATGGCATAACCATAATTATTTACAAAATGGATGACTCATTATCTTTCTTAACTCCTAAATAATTATTCAATTAAAGATATCGTTAATGAAATAATTTGGGTTTTGAAATATGAGTTGCAGAAGGTGTATCCTTTAAAAATATAAATTATAATATATGACATGGCAAATGTAATAATTAAATTTCGGTTTTAATGGTTATGGTTCCTATACTAATATAGTATAGAAGTTCGGCAGTCAATCGTAAATACGCTGCTTCCTGTTTTCGTTTTTCTATTCTTTGGCTCTCCTTACGTGATTTATGAGAGTTTGCAACCGCGCTCTCAACAGCTTTTTCATTTAACGACTTTGCACAGGCAACGAAAAAAGCGCCTTTAATTGTTCGTTTGCGAAGCGCCTTTATAAGCCGACGAAACTAAACTATAAGTGGGTCAACGGAAATAATTAATAGATTTTTTTTTCTTTCGTTTCAGGTAAGCGACTTCAATCCAATTACCACGGCCGGAAGTAAGTACAATTTAATTGAGACAGTTTTGTTTAAAGTGCAGCAACAAAGTGCGCATTGAAAGTTAATAATTGAAAGCTATAATGAAATTTGTTCCTTATAACTTCGCCAGTTCGCACTGCTGCGATGCAAGTTTGTTAATTAATTTGCAGTTATGGATTTCGCCTCCCACGCATATTCGGATGTTTGGAATTTGAAATTTTTGTTTCCCTAGGCAAACAAAAAAGTTTCCCTGGTGTTTTTATTTTTTTAAGAGAAGATTGGCAGTTTGTTTTTCCTACCTGTTTTTCTACTAGCAGATTGGAAAAGTTCCCGTGTGTTCGCATGTAATATGCAGGTGGACAAAACGTAAATCATTCGTTCGATTTCTGGCACCGGTGCCGCACAGGTCTCTAATTAGCGAAATAAGTAATTAAAGGCCAAAGATTAATTATAGGCGTACACATAAAGTCAATTTTGCGTACTCCGAATAAGCGGCGGCTCCGTTTCATCTTCCTTTTAAACTTATTAAAATTTATTTACCTTATGTACAATAAAATGGTAAATGTAAATTGCGCGGCTTAATAACATGCAGAGTCTCTTTTAAAACTTTCAAGGTGCTTTTTTCTTTCTCTCTCTCTCCTCTGATCCAGAAAGTTTTTCGCTCAGGTGTTTTCGGCTGATACTATACTTAAATTTCATCCTCTTTGATAGGAAAACTGTGTTTCTTCTCGATTGCGGTTTTATTAGTTTGACACAGTTTAAATAATAGATGAACTGTTGTTTGAAAAAAAAAGATATCTTTACTTTATAAAATTTTTGTTCAATTTCCATTATTGGTGGGCATTTTATTGTAATTATTGTAGTTTTTCATTACATATTTATAAATCACCATCTATGAAAAACTAGGTCGTATTTATTCATAAACTCGTAGCTTGTAATTGGAACCAAAAATTAATATTCTTCATTGATTTGACATGAAAGACTGTTAATTAAAAATTGAAATCAATATCTACTATGATATAACTAGTAAAATATGAAGCATTTGATGGAAAATAATTACTGAATAAAATCAAAGCTGAAATATTCGAACTTAATTATGCAGTTTTAATTATTTCAAAGCAAACACGACTGCACTGCAAGAAGTATGTAAATATAAATCGAATGCAATTAAAAACTTGAAATTAATAGAGTTGTTTCTACAAGTAATTGTCGCGATTAATATAAATTCAAACTGAAATTATTCCCATCCGATAACTTGCACTGACATTTAATGACTTAATTAATAATTCAGTCATATCGGATGGGACGGTATCAATGCAACTCTATAAAAATATTTACGACTTTGCTCTACAGGGTGCTCCAATTAGAGTTTTATTGCAAACTATATTTGTTAATAATACAGTTTAATTAACTAAAGAATGAAAACTGAGGAATTCTATACTATAATTTATTCTCTTTTCCAAAATTAGAATATTTCTCTTGGATTCAGAATTATCCTGAAAAAAGTTTGAAAGTCATCGAATTTTTTTACCATTTAATTTCATGAAAACTATTTGAAAATTTATAATTGGAAAATATAATATAATTTATAAACTAATAATTTTTTCCATTTTTTTTCTGACACCCTGTATTATGAAAAAAAGAATTAAATATAGAGAATCCACCTGCAGCAAAATCGAATTCGAATGACGGCAGTATTAGTTCGCCAATAAAGTCACCGAAAAATATGTCCAATAAACTGGTCATATTTATATTTCAATAACTTTTTTATACAGCATTACGTTTATTTTCTGCCCATTTAATATAAAAGAGAGAGAAAAAAGCGCACGAAGGGAAATCAGAAAAAGCCGATGCGCGTTTAATTAAAAGTATATATCCGTTTGCGCAATTTTTCTCGCTTCGTTCCTTATATGGTCAACCCATTTTATAGAGACCGAACTGCTCCACAATGGTTTTTTTTTTTCGGGCCGGTGCTATAAACTTATCTCAGGTCTTACACTTTCTCTCGGCCTTTTTTCGCTGTACCTTCAGACATGGAGAATGTTAATGCGGCGCAATAAATTATCGCAATAAGTGCTTTCATTCCCTCAGTTTACTTTTTCCTTCGTTTTTCGCGCACACTAGATTTATTATTATTCATTTTCCAGCCACTTTATATGATAATTGGCCAGTTTTCTTATTATGCAAATAGACTCAGCGAGTAGCAGCAAATGTGTCCGAATCAATTTCACACCCACTTCTTGCATCGGAATTCAATTTATTCATTTGATTTTTTATTTTATTGTTTATATTTGATTTGTTTGTTTAATTATTAATTGGAATCGACGGTTTGTAAACTACAAGAATGTATTGCACATCGTTTGTTATGAGCATAATGTTAATATGTTTTGAGGAGGACCGACTTTAACAATTTATTATTCAAATCACAGTCGCACACGGATCGATGAACAGAATATTAGATGTCTATTTCGCTTAATTGATTTTTTATTGCCGGTTCGGATTACGCAACAAGCGCCGTTAATTGTATTGTTATTTATGAGATGTCGTTTAATTTGGAATAAGATATTTTTCCTTTTAATGCTGTACAGTTAGGTATGAGACCAAGTCAAATCGAAATATACGCGTTAATGGCTTCGATACAAGATTAGAGATCTGTTTATGTTTAATTAATTAGCTGTTTCTTGCTGAGGTATTTCTTTTTAATGTTTATTTTCTTAAGTAAAATACTATAGAATGTTTTAGTTATTTATATTGTTTTTTGTGTTTTATGAATAATTTTTTTATTATATTTGGAAAATTAAAGTTCTTTCTTTACAATTTCAAAGAATTTCTAAAGAATTATCTAAGGAAATGAAATTACGATGGATAATTAGCATAGAAAAAAACATATCTCACTGCTTGTAACCAAAAAAGGCAATGCAAATGGGCAATTAACATTTCACGAATTAATAAAACCAATTAGCGCAGTATATAAATCCGCAAATTAAATAAACAAACCGTAACTTAATATAAATAAATACTTTTGAAAAAAGTTTCACAAAAAACTGTTATTTTAAACTTCAACTTTTACAAATAAAACCGAGTATGCTATAAGAGGAATGTTAAAATAAGTGTAAGCAAACCGTACACGAATGTCAATTACTGAAAGTAATCAAATCGAAATTACTTATTGATTCGTGTCGTTTGTATATCTGCCTGTCTGTGTATAGGTAAATATAATGAATATAACAGCGTCGACTTTTATTTGCGTTTAAAGTACGCGATTAAAATGTACATAAATAAAATAGGCGCCACTTTGTATATACCTCCGCAGTACATATATCTCTTTTTCGTCTCTTTTATTCCGATTAAGCACATAGCCGGAGAGTACATGGATCCCGTCACGCGTGTTTGAAATTTATTTATTTGCGCGCGTTACCTTGTAATTAATTCCAGCGGTCGTGTCTTGTTTTTGTTTCAGTTAAAGTTTCCTCTCGCAGATAGAATTACATATACGCGCCCAGATAAAGATATTGATTAATTTATTCTTTTTTTGGACGCTCGACAAAATTACGAACGTTTCGCAATGTCGAATCCAGTGGTGCTTTTTTTTTTGGCTCGCTATCTGTATCTCTCTTTCTCGCTTCGTCTTCAGCTTTGGTTTTTCCTTATGCGCCAATGCGATTGACAGTTTTAATTAAAGGATATACACTTAAGAGCCGATTTCTCTAATTAACATGATTTATCTGTGCCCGCGCATATAATCATTTATTAATAAAACGTATACAGTATGCAAACACTTGACGTCCGTAATCGATGTGTCTGTCTGCTATAAGAGGTGTGAAGTCCTTCTTTTTTTTTCGTCTCTTGTGTGTGCATTATTAGGACAGGTGTAACGAATAATAAAAAACAAGTTGGCAGCCTTTATTTAATTCGTCCAATGCTATATGGTACATTTAAATGTTTATCTGACTTTCAGTTTAATGGTGCTTTTTGTTCGGCACGGTTAAGCCGCGATAGAAAGTGTCACTTTTAATGAGCCATATTTCCAATGAATGCATAGAAAGGTAAAGGACGACCCAACAAAAATAAACTCGGTTCTCTTTTGGTTATTTAATATTTATATGCACTTAAAACAAAATTGTACTTTATTTTTTCTTACATTCCATGGGGTCCTACTGATTATTTTTTATTAAATACTCGTAAAATGAAAGCTTTTGAAAATAGGATGGTCACAAAATAGAAGTATTGGTTATTCTAAGATTTGAAGAAAAATATTTTTTGAGGATTTTCATTCAAATAAAATAACTAAAAGTTGTAACTAAAAATTGTGGAAATAAAAGCAGTATCAGTTATAACTTTAAATGACCCACAAATTAACAGTGAATAAGTGTTTGTTGATAAGTTGGCTATTTTAAAGCGTCCATTTAATGACTTTCAATTTTGTTGCATTTTAAGAGGCCATAAATAAGGCAAGTTAAGGTAAAACGGCATTTCGCGTATCTATATAGGTAAGCTATATTCAGCAGTTGCAGTAAAGAGGCCGAAATTTTAATTAAAAATCCTTTCATCGGTAATTGGCCGTATTAAAGACTATAAAAACCGAAATGATTGCATATTATTAGCACATTAATTGCAGTTTTCGAAGATTTAATAAAACCAGTCGTTGGCAATATCGATAAAAGGGAATTTTAATTTGCATTCGGTAACTGGCGACCTGTTGTTGCGTTCTCAGCCTCTTTGCATATACGTACTTCATATTTACATATGTATATCCATATACGTGGTTATTAAAAGTTCGGAAATTTTACTTCGGCGAGCAGAGATTAAATCACCCCTTCTGTACCTCTGGTGGTTTCTGCTACCGGTTAATACAACCATCCGATTCCAGATTTATTACCGTGCCAATATCGATGCCTGATAAAACTCGCAATATTTTTTGCCAAGGGTTTTTTAGTTATAATTATTTCAGATGTAGTAATTTTTTAAGCTGTCCTAACGCAAAAAAATAACTACACTTTTTGGTCTTCTAAGATGGTCAAGGTCAATAATGGCAGCTTTTAATTAATGGTAACTTTTATAACTATAATAACAGAAAAAAGAATTTTTTTCATTAAATATTGCAAATAATATTCAATTGCTGTACATTTGTTTCCATTAAAAAGTACTTTCCACTTTGATTACAATTTACGTTCAAATGATTTTACGATCGTAAGGGCCGTAGCAACATTTTATTGACCAACTGTCGCGAGATGGAAAAAATTAAGACGCCTCTTTTATAGGTTTTTATAGGTTTTCCGATCCTCGACTCACATTGAAAATGATGCGTTTATGTACGTTATTTATGTATAAGTACTGACGTGCATTTGTGCTGGAAAAATTGAATGCATAAAGTCGACTGGCATCGGTCTATAAAATTGCTTATTAGCGTCTTCGATAGCACTGCTGAGCTCTGGGGAAGAGTGATCTTCATTGCTATGCGAAAAATACTGTAGCTGTTCTTCAGCGCGATGCTAATTTTAATTGGATGCTAATTAGATTCAACTGTGAACTGGTTGAATGCACTCGATATTTCTTCATTAATTAGCTGAGGCACCGACAAGTGGACTTTGATTTATGTAATCCACAGAATAACACGTGTGATAATTGCACTTTGCCGATGTCGTCTTTATTTGGGTTGATGCGTTTGACTTATGTCACTTCAGGTGTTGTTTTTGCTTAACTTAAATCATTTTTATTTTCTGTTAATATGTTGCAAAAAATTAATTGGCTTTTCTAAAAAAAAAATATGTTTTACCGTTTTAAGCCATTAGTAGTATTTTAAATCTTATAAAACGATTAATAAAGTAAAGTTTTTATTAGCCATAATTTATTTTATCCAAATTAGCATTTATTTTCTAAGCTATAATTTAAAAAATCAAAATTGCCACTAATGGTGTAATTATAGGATCATTATGTTAATTCGTTAATAGTAAATTTATAACCGCATATGATATGGTTTAAAAAATTTGCAATAGAATTAGAAATTCAATGGATAATAAAAAAAAGAAACAATTAATTTGTAAAGTTTTAAATACGTATTTCACAGTTAAAACAAAAGAATCAATTACGGGAAAATTTTCCGCATAGAAAATCGTTAAGGGGTTTTTGATAGGCATGCAAAGTCGTCCATTCATTTCACTTGTTTAGCAAGTGTTCAAGGGCAAAACTCGCGTTGCGCCTCCTGTAAAAAAACTTTTCAGTGGTTTTATTATAAAAAAGAAAAACACACTTAATTGTGCATTAAAGCACGAAACGTTGCGAATTCCAAGCATAAAGGTGTTCGGCCGAAGCGAATTCCGTCTTTGAGTGTATCATTTAACTTGATAATCTCGGCTCGTAAACAAATTGCATGTCACTGGAGGACCGGCGGTATATGGACTGCCGTTGTCTTGTCCAAAAATACGCCGACTGGTTCTTCCAATCCCGGTGCCCATATCTGCATACCGAACCGCCGCCAATTCTCCACTCGATAAATAACAGCGAGTTGTCGGACATGCAATCGAACAATAGCCTACAAAACCCCAGAGGTGTCAAGTGCATTTTTCGGAATTACCATTACAGCTACTCTTTGTTATATTTACTGCTTTTAATCCTTTGGGAAGATGTAGAAGTGAAGCAATTATTAAAAAAAAATTGATTCTTGGTATTAATAATATTCCTAGAAAGTGTAAAGTGTTTTTGTAACAAAAAAAAATAATACTATTTTTTTGAAAGTAGATGTCGACTTGATTTTCTGGGATTTTCTAAATGGGAAAAAACAATGGGTCATTTGTTGACCACTGAGTGATTACCTCTTGTATGTGCAGGAAAAGAACAAAACTTGTTCGTATCGATCATCTTCGTATTAACATTGAGATATCGAAAAATCGGGTCATCAAATAAATTCGTTCGCCGCGTATAAATCATCGGGCGGAGAAAATGATTGATTTATGTGAATCTGCGGACCCACATCTTTTCTCGCGAAAGTAATTCCAGAAGAATAAAAAATTACTCCGCAACGCGCCACGTATAAACGAAGAATACAACATACTCGTATACACAATATTCGTGAAGCTATACCGGGTGTCATCGATTCCAGATACGCCTTTGTTGTTTTCACAATTCTGGAATTTTTCAATTATATAAAAAAAAGATATCTTAAATCCTATGCAAACCTAAGCTAAAGATTTGAAAAATTATAACTCTACCATATTTTGAATTAAAACATGACCCAGCGTGCCATTAAAAAAATATATGGCGTGTCCCACTTTCCATCCGACCCTAGGGAAGGAAATATAAAAAAAAAACATTAGAATTTTTCGAATTTATAAATTGCCCAAGTGGTAGTATAGTCAATGAGGAATATTATTTAACATTTTTTTTTTATGCTTGTACCATCAAGTTTTTACGTAACAACCCATTGAATAACGCAAATTTTGATTGTCGTGCCCTCATTTTTAACATTACGACAACCCTTTACAGTACACCAATTAAATATTGTGGATACTGTTTATCATTGCAGTCATATTAATTTTGAATAAAATATGAACAATTTAATATTGAGGATGATAAAACTGTCGCATCTTGATCTTGTAGATCCTCTCGTATACCATTCAATTAATCATAAGTTTATTATCACTGATATTAAATTATTCTCATTTTATTGAAAATTAATATCTCAAAAACAAGAAAACATCATCCACAATATTTGCAAATTCAAACTTAGCGTTTTCAAAGGTTTGTTACAAAAAAACAAAGACTGGTTCGAGTTTCAAAAAAATGTTAAAAGATACTCCTCATTGAAAACTACCAGTTAGGTATTTTATCGATTCGAAAAATTATATTGTGGAGCAGGAAACAATGAAAGTTAATTTTCCCCTGTACTTCTGGATTACCATATAGCTTGAAGGGGTACGGATCATCATTAAAATTCGTCCTCCTAGATTTAAAAAATACCGGGTTCGGTTATTTTTATTAATTAGTTTACAATTTATAATAGGGAAAACTTTTCTCTGAATTTCCGCGTCCACTGTTATTTTTTAATTTAATAAAAAATTCCCAATAAAATTCAAACGGAACAATTTAAACATTGCTTAACAATGCTTTGAATGAGATAAATTATAAAATAATGCAAAGTTAGCAAATTTATATTTATAACAACAAAAATTTCTTTAATTTTAACCTTAATTTCTTAAGAAAATTTAAAATCAATAAAAAAAATTGGCGGATTACTATCAGTATCTTTAGCCACCCTGTATACTTATATCTTATAAGATTGAAAAATCGAATGGTCGACAAGGACAAGGACATCGAAATACCGTTTTTAATTTTGCGCGTTGCAGCCTCCTCCTCCCCATCCTTTGCATTGCATCGTTACTATATTATTAATATTAAATCATGTTCATAGCCGAAACGAATCAATAACCCTCCGGCAGCGTGTAATTTCCCGAACGAAGAATGGCCTTTTTTATCGGGGCGGAAACAACAATAAATACCGCTCGAATCCACACGACACGTTGAAATTATGAATCTATTACGTTTCCATTCTTCGGGGCCGGAGAGAAAGAGAGAGAACGAGTGCGTGTGGTATATTCATTTGCATAATTAGACGTTAATAAATCACAACGCCTTTCGTGGGCTCCACTTCTAAGTAGGACTTCTCTCCTTAGCGCCACATCTGAACTGCTGGCGAGCCTGGCTGTAAAGTAGTGAAGGCACAAGGCAAAACTTGAAGCGCAAGCGAAGAGAAGGGCAGCAAGTGAAGCAAAGCCAAGCAAAGCAAAGCAAAAGCTGCCTGCCTGCCTGCCCATGAAAAATAAGCGTCAGATATTATGCATTTAATATCGTCGTCCGCGGTCTATAAAAAGTATTGCATATACTCTCGGGGACCGGTTTCTGCAATGCATAATATGCACTTATGTAATAATATACCAGTTTATTTAGTTATTTACGAGTGTATTTAGTCGCTGTGAACATGGTAGCTAACCCAAAATAAAAATATGGAATTTATGGATTGGCCGCTGTATTCCTGCCTGCTACTACTTACTACTTCTACCAATACATAACTGCTGCTGCTGCAGCTTTGCAAAAATCCCTTTCGCGCAAGTATTCCTCAAGTATGGTCGGTTTTCTTGCGCTATTGAGTTCCTTTGATGTTAATAAATGTGTGTTTGTTGCTTCTTTATTCGTGCGATGCAAGTTATTTTTTGCTCTTAAGATTTTTTAATTAAAGTTTTTTTACTGGCAATGGTATTAATTGAAATTGCCCGTTTTTATTAAGTTTCTCAGTTTTAACAAGATGTATTGAGTGTTCCTGCAATGCATCTTTTGTTGTGGAAGTAATTATTATTTTTTTGTTATTAAAGGGAAGAATATTAACACCCTTTAATTTTAATCGAATAAATTAAATTTGTTCTGCAGTTCTGTGTTCGCTAGGCAGATTAAAATTAATTGCATTCCTAATTATTATTATTAATTAAAACTAGAATACATATATAATTATAATTAGCATGATGTATATTTAGCATTTCATTTCTCAAGGAATTGTTTAAAATAATACTTTTTTTTTAATAAAACATACAGAATATAATCACAAAATTGATAAAACTTAAAATTTACAGTTTAGTGTTCGCTAAGCAGATTAGATTTAATTGCAACCCTAATTAGTATTATTAATTAAATTATAATTTGCTTGATATATATTTAGGATTTCATTTCTCATGAAATTGTTAAAAATAATATTATTTTTTTCTTAAAACATACGGATTATAATCACAAAATTGATATAACTGAAAATTTCTTTAAAGTTTCAAAGGCAATTTGTTTAGTTATAATTTAGTAAAAATTACGCGAAAAAACGGATAATATTTTAATTTTTATAAATTAATTTGTAAAAGTAACGTCTTCTTTCTAAACAATGAAAACTAAATGAATAACAATGAAAACAATGAAAAAATTATATTTTATTTAGGGAAAAATTGTTAATATCGGCTTTATACTTACATATTTAAAAACAAATTTGTAAGATTACTTTTTGATTCAAATTCGGAGCGTCTCCTTTTACTTTGTATAATGAACAAAATATAATTGACACCTTTTTAATAAATTGAAATTGATTTTTATAATTTTAATGTCCTTTTAATGACCATTTAACCAATTCCAACTACTTTATTATTTGTTTTTATAATATTAAATTAATCTAATTTAACAGTACGACACTATGTATTAAATTAAAAAGGTGTTAAAATTGATAATTTATTTAAAAAAATCAAAAGAACATTTATTTAGCTATAGTTCAGTAAAAAATATTAAAAGTATATACTTTTTAGTCGTTATCGGATTACATCTCTATTTAGTTTAAGTAATGAACAGAAAGTAAGTGTAAATGTAAAATTTTATCAATAATTATTATGTCACTTTAAAAATAATTTTCGACTTCCTCGGAAATCATTATTCCTAATAAATTTTAAAGCAATTACTTTTTAATTAAATTTGTTGGTGCTGAAAAAACAATTTCTGCTAACAAAAACACATAAAAAAATATATAGCTATAATTAAAAATAAATACGTTAACAAATTTGATTGGAAATAACTAAAAAAAAAGTAAAAGCAAAATTCTGCAACATTGTTTTGGCATTTGGTAGAATAAATTTACCAATATGAGACTTTGATGTGCATTAGAAGCGTTTTACCGAAATCGCGCAAATGTTTGCGAAAAACATCCAAATCAAACGTATAAATACGTCAGCTATAAATGGAGATCAAAGAGCGGCATAAATGCAAAAATCGCCGAAAAAAAAAACCGAACTCGCTTTGTTACAAATTACAATTAACCCGAAATCGAATTATGTGCCACAAAGTTTCGATAGCGCTTAATATTTATAGAGAGAATGCAAAATTCAATTTTCGAAATGAGAGTTCGGTATTGTAAATTATTTCTGCGGAGGTGTCAAAAACAAGAGCACTTGTTGCGGATTGCGGAACGCAACGGTAAATTCAACGCCTTCGCGAATATATCCCTGCGAGCAGCAAGCGCGGCTAACTAATGTCGACGGCGATCGTTGCAATTGCACATTATTAGTTACATGCTCTCAGTGTATTTGTATGTACATAGACACCCAGAAGAAAGTATAGACAGGATCGAAAGGCACTTTTAATAATAGACATCCATCGCGAAGATAAATGCCAATGTCTCTTTTAGAATCTCTCTCTGTAGCATTTATAAATACGCTCTATTATGCTTCTAATAACCTTTGCTGCGCTCGTAAATCTTTGCCTGCATTTACAATAAATTGGCATGCATTAAAATTCGCTACGCGACGACTTAAATTTCATGGACTGAAATTATAGGATATAGAAAAGACCGGGAGAAAATTGCGCAACTTCATATGTATAGTACGCTCTGGCAAACGATATCGTGAATAATTGGTTGCGATAAATTTATGTAAATGTTTATGCAAGAAAATCAATAATTGCCGATATCGCTGTAATTATGCATTAAGAAACAATAACAATAATTTCCATGATTAAACCGCGGCTCTATTTAATGTTGCCATAGATATAGGCGCTCGATGCATGGAAGAAATTGTAATAGATGCGCTTCTGTTTTAGTTATTTTTTCTTTTTAATTCATTTATTTTATTTGTTGTTCTGAACTTTGCTCCGGATCGTTAATACAGTGCAATAATTGCGGGAGCTATTTTCAGCAATATTAATACATTGCACTTTTTTGTAGATGTTTTAAAAACGAGCGAATTGTGTTGTGCGGTCATTTCTATTTACTGTTCCTTACTTTTATTTTAAGTCAATTTGCTGTTTACTTGTAATAAATTTAATTGCAGTGAACTAATGTATAAAATTTTACTTATCGCGGTTTTTAATGGCATAAGATCGTATGGGTTTTAAAGCACTTTTTTATTTGATTTGCTTTGGTTGTTTGAACAGTCAGAATAGAATTTAATAATTTCAAATTAAATAAAAGTTTAATTATTGTCATTTCGTGGTCATTTTTAATATTTATTCATGGTGACATACATTTGCAGAATCAAAGCGGTAAATTTTTAATGTGAAAGTAGTCAAAAGTTTCTTCACATAATTGCTTTTAGATAAAACCCAATGAAATTTTCTTCATTTTTTTTAAATATTATTTTGCTGTATTAATTATGCGAAGCAACGACTTTCTGCTTCTAAATTAACTATAAATTAATTTTGTTGAAATCCTGTGAGTTTGAGGGCTAAACGTTCAGACCCAAATGCCCCAAACAACTTCTCCACATGACTTTCAATGTTTCGGCCGTTAGTACCGGTGTCTAGTTTTGTTACTGCATCAATTAAGGAACTTTTATGTCCGACATTTAAACGAGAAATTCAACAATATAAATTTTCACATAAAACTTCAAAAATAATGCAATGCTTTATAAATTAAATTGATGCATCTTTTATTAATTTTTGTAATTATGAGAAAACTAATGGTGATGCAGATAAGCAGTTGTCATATTCAGCTTCAAAGCTTTAACGCTACTAACAGAATAAAATAATCTATAGAAGTAAAAGTTTCTCGTTAAATAAACAATAATTTATATAGGTCGTTTTTAGAGATGAAGCGGATATCCGGAAACTACCCGGTATCCGGTCTGTCCGGCAATTTTTTGACTATCCGGTTTTACCGAATAATCCGGTCCAATAGAGACCGGTTACCGGAGATTAAAAAAAAAACATAAACACTAAGTAAATGTGGTCAACCATTTGCTAAAACGCCCCAAAATATGGGCAAATTTCCCCACTGGTTGGGATTTAATATAAGAAAGTAAAAAATGATTATACAAAGTCTTACAATTCCCAGTTTTTAAACTTTGGTTTCATAAATTTGCAAAATAAGAAAACATTTAACTATTAACACTGCAAAAACAAATAAAAATATCAGGTCACCGAATATTCGGTTATCCGGTATACTGGGGTTGCCGAATATCCGGTATCCGATTATCCAGCCAAACCACTATCCGATTCATCTCTAGTCGTTTTACACGATCAGTAATTGTGGATTGAATGATGTTATAAAATTTGGCACATAATTTGAATTAAAAAAAAAATTGAACAATTGAACCGAACAGTTTAATTTTTATGTACATAAATATATTTTGGACAATAAATTGTCAATAACTATACTGAATTATGAATGTAGTATTCCGTCCACAATTCTGTCCAATTATTGATCGTGTTAAACGGCCTTAAAATATAATAGAATGTCAGTTTTTACAATCACTATCAGATCAAATTTATAATTAAATTTTCTTTTTAAATGGAATTGCCAGCAATAAATTTTAACTTCAATTAACAACGCAATAAATATTTACAATATTATAATAATTATTAATTAATATTTATTAATTCATATGTATTTATCACATTCATTTATATGTCTAGATATTTTCTGCAAATTTCTCCATTAAACAGTACAGTAATTAAGAAAATTGAAAATCATAATTAACCAAGTAATCATTTTAATTCAGACAATTTGCGTTAGTACTGTGTGTAAAATATATGCGAGAGAGACCTTTAATAGTGTTGTGTATGCGCATTGACATCGCAAGACAGTAATGTAATAATGGATGCCACGTGGCAGCAGTGCAAATGAAAATTTATGGATGTTGCGACTAAATAAAATGTAACTCGTTTTAACGGTGCCAAATGTTAGCAGCACACACAATGCAATTTGTTGCAATAAATTTATGCGCGGCTCGAGCTTGCTGGCTTGCTGCGAGGAGAAACGAGCAAACGACTTATTCGAAAGAAGCGCACTGAGCTTTGTTGCGCGCGACCCAATTTCGCGTAAAATTTTCCTCGAAATTAATTGCAATTAGTGGAAAGAGAGGCAAACGGCACACATTTGCCGACTCAGACTTATATAATAACTTTATACAGCGTCACTATATAGTTTGTTTTGAATTATTTAGTTTCGGATTCGGTTTGTTTACATAATTTTCACGCAAGAACGCATCCACTCACTCACCACTCACCCCTGGCAGTCTCCGGTGATGCTGTGTTACTCCTTAAAACACCCGCCCCCTTGAATATTCATGCACCGCAATAATAATAAACTTTATTTACATTTGCAAGCGTCTGTTGGCAACGGCAGAGCGCCATTGCCGAAATGCGCAATATTTTTAATCGAATTTTCCGACGAAAATCGTCTGCTGCAAACAATACAATGCCACAATGCGTCTGCCCACTCGCAAAAGGATATCGCTCGTCTGATTCTGACGAAAACTACTGAAAAGAGACTAAAGTGCTCGGCGGTGGGCGTCTTTGGAATTCCAAACTGTACTCGATTTTGTTTCGCTTGGCAACCGATGATTTTTCAATTTGCATTATTCGCCAAAAATGGTTCGGTTTGGATTTCGTCTTTTACGTCACTGGTTTCAGCTTTTGCATTTAGCAAAATTGGAAAAATGAATTGCTCTGATGCAATGGATGGAGAAATAAGTTTAATGCATTTGTAATGTATGTTTGCTTATTTAACCCAGTTTTTTGCAAACTTTAATTAATAAATTAATTTATTGCTTACAGACAGGGTATAATTAAATTTAAAAAAAAAATCTCATTAGCTTTACTTAACTATGAATATAAATTAGTTTCAGTTTTTAATTGAGACATTATTTTTCTTAATAATTTAAAAAATAAATATTGTAATACTTTTTTTTGTAATTCTCTACAAAAAATTGAATTAAATTTTTCTTAAATTTAAATACTCTTTAGAAAAGTAAAGATTATTGACTGAACTTTAGTTCTAATCGCCTTTGCTAGTTTTCGCAGGCAATTCAAAGGTTTAACGAGCAATTTAATGACGCTTCTAATTAGATTTAGTGCAATGACTTCATTTCTTATCTTATCGCGAATAAAGTCTTCGTCGACGTTGTTTTGTCGCACCAACATCATATTGTCGCTGTTAAATGTCAACTCGACGAAAATGCGATGCTCCATTAATACAAACTTTGCATGCACACATACATAGTATGTACTAAAATTGATGATCATCTAAATCCGCTATTACGTAAACAATAACAAAGAGCTTTTTGTGTTAGGTAATCAGTGGTTATTTCGCAGTTTGCAGATTGCGTCCGTTTTACTTCTGCGAAAACACGAATAAGGTCAGGCAGTCGTTTTCCACAGCTTTTAATATTTTATATACTATATATTTTTTGTGTAATTGTTTTTTCTAAAATTTTAGTACGATATTTTATGTTTAATAAGTCAGTCTTAATTTAACTGTAGTAGTAAAAACAGTCGCTGAGGAAGAAAACTAAAAGATTCTTCGTATTGCAGCGAATAGAATGTACCATCAGTAATGAGTAAAAATATATTCGCGTGCACCTGTATACACCTATATGTTCGATCTGTCGGCATTGTTGGCATGCAATGTACGCAATTTGCTGTATGCAAATCAAAAAACCGCAAAAAGTGTTCGCAAACATGTCTTAATAATGTTACCGGGGTGGTCCACACTCGGCAATTTCACGCTCTGTAATTATGCAAAACAAACTTGTAAGCCTGCTGGCAATGATTGCTAATTGCACTCTTTAAACATTTTACTTAAGAGCTTTGTGATTAACTCCTAAATTTAATGTTATTTTTTAATTTTTGTATGTTTTAATGAAATTATTGATTTATTCTTTATTTTTATGCTTTAAAGGAACTATCTACAAATGTTAATTATTAAAATCATTGCTGAATAAAAAAAATAAAAAATAAAAAAAGACTTCCGCAAACAAACAAAAAAATTTTACAGATTAAATTGATTTATTTTTCAATAAAATTAATAATCTCCGTACAGCAGATAAAAAATAAATGTAATCCTAAATAAATGAAACTGGGAGCCGTGGTTTAAGTTCTTTGCGCCATGCATCAAAAATGGTTGTCGCCGAACATACATAGCTCTTACACCCTGTAAATATTTGGGAAATCTGCGCCGACTTCGAGAGCAGCAAAATAGCTCGACGATCCGCAGTACGACACCATAAAAGTGAATCCAGGTCTGGCCGGCGAGATTATCCCGTAATTTATTGACGATCGCACTTTGAATTCCACCAGAAAAAGCATTAACGAAGCAACAATTGGCGCTAAATACAAGTAGCCGTTCTGGGAAACTCTTGAATTCTTAAAAGGCCATGCTTATAAATTTGGCCTTTACAGTTGTGGCAGTTTTTGACTTGCCAAATAAAAGGCCACTTATTTTTTACACCTTCGCTCGCGGTGCTAAATTATTCCTGATGCCACCGTGTTGCAAAACATTACCAAAAGGTAGACAGAAGTATAAGACAAACAAACACTTCAATTCGGACTTGATTGTATTTCTGCTTTATGGGTGCCCACGATTGTTAATTTTGAAATTAAAAATCCGCCTCGGTCGATAAGGTGTCTTGCAAATTTAACCAACTTTTTGAATGAGTAAATAAACGAATGTGGTGAAATAAATTATAACAACTGCTCTGTATGTATTTGCTCGGCGAAATAATGAAATCAATGTGAAAATGCATGGAGGCAAAGACAACAAAACGGTTGGCAAAGTTTGACTTGGCACAACAACATTGGTAAATACAAAGGGGGCGAAATATGCGGTTCGAACAAAGTTTTGTTCTCTCTTCTCGAAGAATGTGCTGCTTTACAAAGTTTTATTTAAATTTCACAAAACGTGCAATAACGAAGCAAGTTTGAGCGAAAATGCATCTTGAATACCATTTCTGGCTGAACGAAAACCAATCGTTTTCCTTTCATTCGAAGAATATTCTTAAAGTATAAGTGGATATATCAAAAGATCATATCAGAGCTGATCCTGGTTTGTTTTTTTCTAATTACGACCTAGAGTTATTTTACATTTATTAGTTTTTGCCTTAAAAAATAACTTTTAAATTAAATTTGTATTTTTCACATAATGCATTTATTTGCTTTTTTTTATTTTTTATTTTTTGGAAGTACCTGAAATTGTTTTTATAATACTTTGGTTGCTTTTTATTTTTAATATTTTCATTTTTCATGAAACAATGACCAATAAAAAGTTTAATATTGCGCCGCGTTCACAATACATTTTTTTTCGGTGATTATTTAAGTAAATTTATTCGTTGGCCAACAATAAAAATCCCACGCATTTACGTACGCACTATTGAATTCTGGATGTTTTCAGTTGGTTTTTCGTTTGGATAAAATATTTACTCTGCTCGTAAATTCCGTCCAAAAAGGAACGGACATCGAACAATGGTAATAATGATAATAAATTGCTCTAAAAATCACAGACTCGCGTTAATTTATTTGTTATTGGCATTGAGACTGACTTAAAGAACGAGTTTATTTTTTGGGGCACTTTGTGAGGACCATCAGAATAACCAAACATCCGACAGAAACCTTAACAGATCTCGTCTCACGTAACTGAAAAACGATGAAAACAAATAACTAACGCAAACAACATTAACATGGAATTAACGATATTGACTTGCTGTATATAGTAATAATAATAAAAAAAAGAAACTAAAATATTTAAAAGATTTTTATTGGCAACTAATTTCAGTCGGCATTAAATTTATACGAGAGAACATTCATTATTGGCCGAAAACACGCAATAAATTTGCTACGATAAATATTCAAATGAATTCAATGTAAAATTAAAGCGTTCATTTATGACGTGTGATTAATTACCTAATGGCTGGGAATTAATTGGAGGAGCGTGGCGCAAATAGTTTTTTGTGTGTTTCATTCGTTTCTTTTGAAGAGCTAGAGCACTATTTATATATACGATACGATAGATTATTTTTCTTTATGATGGTTTATCCTGAGTTTTTCGCGATGATTCAGTGAAGTAGAAAATAACACTATGATAATGACGTTTGCTGGCCAAGATTGTTGTAAATAAATTTCCAAGTAATTCGGGCGTTCCTTCATAAATTTAGGCAATTCGAGCGTAAAACAAACAGCAGACACTTTTATACGCGGAATTATTATGTAAACTTCAGTTCGCGAATGTTCATTCATGAAAAATACACCGAGGAATGTATAGGTCAGTGGTTAGAAGTTATTTATAAAAAAAATCTACTATTCGCCAAAATCTTTATACGTATAATATGTATTTACTTTATTGACGTCACTCTTGTTCTTGCCAGGAATGCGGCTCACGCAAAGCAAATAGGAGCAGCAGATCAAACAATTGTCACATTTCAAGCATAAAGAAGTTTCCACTAGTATTAAATTTTCTCATTTTTTTTAATTTTTGTTGTTAAAATATTAATTTTTTACTTTTTTTTTCCAGTAAATAATTTCGTATTAATTAATAGAGATCCTTTAAATTATTTTGATTGTTTAATAATTAAAGCATCTTTAAAATTGATCATGAGGATTTTTTAATATTTCGAAATCAAGGATTATTGAAAAGAAAAGTTATTTAAATAAAAATTGTAATTCAATTTTTTTTCCTCATTCAAAGAAAAATCTAATGTACCGAATGTCTCAAAATTACCCTTTTATACGAAGTTTATTTAACTTTATAAACACTCAGCATGTTATTAAAAAAATGAATTCTTTTTTAAATTGAAAAGTGTTTAAATAGCTTTCGATTTAATCTTTTCTTTCCTTACTTTTTCAGTTTAATTTGTCAAATACCAAATGATAATTAATTAATTTTATTATTCGCAATTAATTAGTTGTCATCGTAAACATTATATAATCGGAATAGTAAAAGAAAAAGGTTAACATTTACGAAATGCAATTTAAAAACTTTTTTTTATTTTTAATAAATACCAATAGAACAAGTTTGAATGCAAATCGATCAATAAATAATTTATACCCAGAAACTAATCCTGATATATTTCGCATTGAAAACGTAGAATTTATAAACAAATAGACTGGATTTAAATTAATAAATTGGTTTTAAAACAACAAAACGCACGTACGTCGGCGTAAAATTTACGAGATCAATCCTGCATTTAGAATTAATGAACCTGTAATTATAACGCCTAATATAAATTTCCTCTCTGCAAATGGAATAATTGCAAATTGCTTCGTGACTTTTAGATACAATAACCAATTATAATTCTAATAATATTGTTGTAATTACTCGAAAGACCACATTAATGCATTGCTGTAACTACCGGTAGACCAACTAGATAATTACAGTGATCAGCTTTAATTCGTGATCCATAAAATTAAAAAAAAGCTTTTTGTATTATAGTATACAGGGTGAATCAAATTGGATGTATTTAAAGGGAATATCGAAAACAATATGTGCTGGAGAAAAATTTGTAATAATTATAGATTGATAACAATTTTCGGGCCACCCGCTGTAATTTTTTAGTTTTAATTTTTTTTCACTTCCGGTTTCACCGGAAATGACCCAAACTTTTAATTTCTAAATGACGTCTACCCCTAATTTTCACTTTTTTTGGCTCAAGGGTTAATTCTGTATTCAAAAAAAGGGCATTTCGTTAATTTTTAATTTTTGAAGTGCTCAAACATTCTATTTTTAAATTAAATCCTAGGTGGCCATGATTGGGTTTTAATTCCAGCCACCCTGGACTATGTGTAAAAATGACAGCATACCACTATTGACTATTTTAAGTGAGTTATTAATGAAAATGTAGCAACAAAATTTAGGTCATAAGTCATTGGTCACCTTGGCCACCTGGACTTTTACGTAGTACTTTTTTCAAAGAATCCACTGATACCTTATTTGTCACATTTGAAGAAATTGTATGTTCAAAAACCAAATTCTCAAAGTTGCCTAAGTTAAATTATATATTTTATATATCAATTTATCTAATAGCGCCAACAAGTGTTCATTTTATTTTTTAGTATTAGTCTGAACGTTGCCTCGTAAAGTGAATTAAATGCTAAATTAAAAGGTACTCCATCTGCCTTCTTATTAAACGGTTTTCAAATCCAGCAATCATAAAAAGGGTAATACGCGCTGCAAGACATCGTCAAACAACGTATCCCGCACATTGTATCAAAATTAATATAAAAATATGTCACTTTATTTCTTTCTTAAAAAACTGCCCTTCGAAGGTTTTTGCTTCATTCCGTTTGCATTAATATTGAAGGAGTTATAAATATTTTTTTCGAAATCGCCAAGAATCGAATTTTGGCTATAACAAAAGAAAAAAGAACGACAGGAAAAATCTGATGACGTCATCTTTGTTTTTGGGAATTTTTTTTTTCTTTAACATTTTTAGTTTCCAAAATCTTCTATAGGGGCAACCATTTTGATCCACCCTGAACAATATCATGAAGTGCATTAAAATGCATATTGAAACTCTTTGACGAATGCGGTTTGCTTTCTCTCGCGTTTCTTGCGATGGAAACCCTAAGAGCCCATAATTCTGCACGCACTTTACGGTTTTCGTAGCTGAATACCTGGATCTTTACTACATTTTCACAGCCCTATTACAAGGGATGGTTTTACTTATAGGATATATTATACGTAAAATAACAGAGAAACGGCGGGACCCTTCTATGTGCATCCATTTTCATTGTTAATCCTGGTAAATACTGCGACCCGTACGTCGCTCTCTTCCTGAATGCAGTATGCACCGACACGTACGGACAATGGGTCGGCAAATGCCGCGCGAGTCCTAATCACGGACATTAGAAAGCCGATCACTGTAATCTAGGGAACGCACAGTGTATGCTAATGTGACTCGCCTGTAAATACGGGCCACCTTTGATTTATGACAATGCACTACACCTGACTAGTACACCCCACGTGCAAATGGGTTCACGGTGGCTCATCTGTTCTCTCCGCCACGTACGATATGCGCTAGCTGCTGCATAATAGTGGCCTGTAGCAGTACCTACATTGCATCTAAGTGCTACTCGGCAATGGCCAACGCACAATGGGTCTGATGTTGAATGTGCCCGAGGCTCGAGGACGACTTATGTCCTTATTGTACCGTTTACATGTGCCGGCGCACGATGGACGCTAATGAAAAGTTTCATTACTGCTTTCCGTATCGTATCGCGATGAATCCACTTCCCGAGAATCACTTATGCGAGAAGTAATGATCGTCGTGATGCACGAAATTAGCGCCTGTGACAGTCGTTTCTTTTTTATTGGCCCTTCCAAAACGGTTTATCGCTTTTACACTCGTCCGCGAAACCCTTTATGTGGCCCATAAAAGTGCCCAACGTAAAATAAATCACCTTTATGGTCCTGCATTTGTGTCAAGTTCAGCTGATTGTTTTTTCGCAGGGCTCCACTAATTATAATGTTAATTAGTTTCAATCACTGCCTTTATGGTTAACGGTTTAATTTCGTTTTACATTTATTGAAATTTTAACGAAATAAAATGAAAATATTTTAGCGTTTTTGTATACAGGGTAATTGTTCTCTCTAACATTACATTTCAATAGGTAATCCGTAGTTGTTAAATAGTTTATCATAAAAAAATTACATTATTTTCATAACACCATAAATCGATTCATTTTAAATAAAATCGAAAAGTTTAATAGAAAAAGAAACAAACGATGATTGGAAAAATGGCGTCATTTTTATCTAGAATAGCGACTTGAAAATGTATCAATATAGTTAGTTTTATAGAAACACTAATTTATTGGTCAACAAATTTGGTCTTTCCAATACTTCTTAATTTCTAAGGGACTTTTTTCAAAAGAAATGTTTGAAGCAGGGGAATTTGAATTTTTGGTGGTATATGTCTTTGAAAATGTTTTTTTTTTTTTAGCTTTTTATAATTTTTCAAATTGTATTTTAATATCCCTCTTAAGAACAACCAAATAGAAAGTCAAAAACAGACATTCAAAACAAGTTGCACAACGTGCCCTTGTTTAAACAATAACTTGTCACATAACAAATCAAAATCATTATTAAATGGTTGCCTCACACCGCAATAAAATATAGCTTTCAGTTGTTGAATTGTTGTTGCTCTTTGCATACAATAATAAATTGTCGGCGAATGAAAAAAGTTCGTTCATTAATATAATACTCGACATCATTCATTTACAATAAATATAAGTTTCTTATTCGGAACGTTTCTTTTTTCTTCTTTTTAATTCCTTTGAAGGCGGCATAAACGATAGAGATGGAGATGTAACCGCAAGTTTCCGAAATCGAATTAAGATTTGGATCGGAGCGCGCCACGGGATAAATTATAAACGGCTTTAAATGCATCGAGTTGAAAAATTTATCGCGAGAGCGCTCGTTTCCGTGCTCGATTTCGTTTTGGCCGCTGTGTGTGCGGTCGCCGCCGCTTCGAATTCTCTCCCGTTCCGGTTTTATTTTCGGCGACACTAGTTGCATTATGCTATCAGCAGTGTAGGGGCCGTGCATGCTGCTGCTCGGATTAAACTCAATTATACTGAATTGGCCATATCGGTTTCTGCTAATGCACACCGAAATAATATAATTAGCCAATTAGTAATAGTAATAGTAATTCAAGCGCGCATCTATTAACTGCCTCGCGTAATTCGCTTACGCGATCGGGAAAATGTCTCGATTTTGTTTGCCTCCCGTAATCCAATTCGTCGGAAATTTACAATGGGGACGTCACAGTGCGTTCATTAGCAATTAGGCTTTTTGCTAATTTTCATTAACGTTGATGATTTACCTGTGCGCACCATCGGACTGATCATTAAGGGCCCCTTCGATATAGGAAATCTCGTGTGTGGGCCGCCTCGCGCATAAATCTTTACCGGTGGTGCATAAATATTTTTCGTCTGATTTATCGTTAGTAATTACACACTTCACAACTGAATTGTACGCATGTGTAATTACAGCTCGCGTCTGAATGTAATCGCAATTAATAATAATTACGATAAACAGAGAGCTTTTACGAGCGATCGCAACGGTAACGAAAAACGTTACCTTTGCCATTGTAAAATGGAACGCGGAACATCCGTTTCGGGCTGCTTTTCGACACCATTTAAAACGTCCATCTGTAGCGTCAGCTACAAAATGTAACTAGAATTTTTGTTTGTAGCTGTAACTGTGGATTGCGATTGTTGGCTGTTTTGCAACGGTCACTGCGAAATCTATATCAGCGTCGCATCCTGTCAATAAATTTTCCAATTTATTGTTATTGGCCACATAAATTCACATTTAAAGCCTAATTCCTCTCTCTTCGTTATCGTCCGCTGTTTGTGCGGCAGGTTTTTCAGTTTTCAACTCTTTGGCGGGTGCTCGTGTGTAATTGGAAACGTACCTATATACATGTATAAGCAATAATTTCATCTAAATCTCTTATGTATACTATAGTGTTCATATATGTACAGTATAATAATAATTCATCCGAAATTTATGTCTTCGGTTTGTACCTTCTCATTATTGTTACTGCTTAATGGAATTATTAAACGATTTTTGAATTATTGTTTTCCTTTTCATTCGCATTTATAATTTACGACGGTTCTCAAATTGTATTTTGGGCGAATTTCTGTTTTTACTTTGCTCGTTAGAATTATATATTGACGTCTGAATGTGTAATTAAGATTTTTGTTTGTCACTTTTATATATTCTCTTTAATTGTAATTTATTCGCTTTTAATCATTAATAAATCATTGCAATTAGTATTGTTTTGTAAACAGTGCTATATAATTTACACATTTGTAAAATGTTGTGTAAAAACTATATTTTTTGCATGTTTATAGTTTATAAAAATGTTTAAATAGAATGAATGTTAATTTTCATGTTGGAAGCTTCGGCTGAATGGTCAAAAATTGACCCAATTTGTCGTAAATTATATTTGCATTTTCAAAAATTCAAAAATTTAAGGGTTGCCGAATTGACTTAGAAAATAGATGTTTTAATAATTAATCTCGAGAAGGATGTAGTTTTGTAAGTTTATTATATTTTGCTATAACAAAAATTATGCCCGCTATGCAAATTTTTGAAAATTTATTAGATTTTACCCAGAAAATATCGATTTTTAATAAGCTTATGACCTTTTTCCCATATCTATTTATTTTTATAAAGTTAATTATTAAATCAAATCAACAATTTTATTTTATCTGAATGCTTTGCGAGTCAAATCTAACTGTTCTAAATGGTAATATTCACGAAAATATAGCCTATTTTGTCGGCTAAATCAATTGTTATTGGTATTAAAAACCTTTAAAAATCAAAAAGTAATTATCTAATACGGTTTGCAAAAATGACCACCCTGTATATCATTATAGAAGATACAATGGGCAAAATATAACTTAAGTTTAGAAGAGAATTTGCGCGTAAAATTTAAATAATAATCAAATTTATGAAATTCATAAATTATGCTAAATGTGTTTAGAAAGTAATATAATGGCGAATTACAATAAATAACATAGCAGATACCAAAAGCTAAGCCATTGGGAATCTTTTTAACCGAGAAAATTTATGTCTTCATTGGAACGTTTTCGCATATGGATATGGACAGCATTAGAATAATTATTATGGTAATCGATCGGTTTTAAATACAATGGGTAATTGAAGATTCGCGCGATTACTTCCATAAGATCCGTAACAGAGAAGTAATACTTATTATGTATTATTATAAAAGAATTTTGCTTAAGCATGTATCTCCGTGATAAATTATGTGGATGTCAGAGGGATATTCTCCTTTTGCACATTCCTTATTTGCATCTATTTTGTACTTTAATCTTTCTCGACCGTGAAGTAATCCCTTGGCAGGGCGCGTTATAAAGATATGACGACATTGCGAGGTATCTGTCGCTAAGATGTTATTAATGTGTCTCTCCGTGTTATTCGCATAATGTCAAGGTCATTCTTCATCCACTTGTTTGTTATGATTCCCATTTTAGCTTTTCGAGCTTTTCCTTCTTTTTCTTTTTATTTTTCATTCAATAGGCATCGACTATTAGGGAGAAGAGCGAAGAATGTTGACAAACGAAACGGAAAAGGTTAAGATGGATGACACTCTTATATTTGCGGATATTATTTTTCTCTACGGATTATTAACTCGCGGTTCTTAGGGCTGAATGTAGGTAAATTTTCCTGCGGCTTTATACCTTAATAAAAAAATATTTAAATTTTGTTTTTTATAATGGGGTTTTCATTATAATTTTCTTTAAAAAAAATCCGTTCTTCCATGTCTCAAGTGTGTTTAATTAATACAGCTATGATGGTCTTACTTATTGAAAACTATTTTAAAAACACCAATATTCCTCAAGTCCTCAAGAGCTCAGGTCTCAGAGATGGCCCTAAAATCGTTGTCACTCACTATAGCTGTAAAGAAACACCTGAAAGGGATTGCACGGAAAAGTGAAAAATCTTAAATGTTGAAACAGAAATTTTTATTTTTATTTTTATAGATTTATCTATGTTATCTCATCATGATGAAAATAGCCTCTTTTTGCACGAAAGGGCCGGAAAACATTTAGTCGGGGGCCAGTTTAAACATGGCGCTCCATTATCCGCAGAAATTACGCCCGGAATTATTTTATTATAATAAGAAGCCCTCTCGACGATCGCACAGAAAAGGAGACAAAAAAAAAATGAACGCAGATCATTTGCACGCCCGACGAAATGGATTAATTAAGCGGGATTTTTAAGTTTGCCTTCTTTGTTTGTTTGCCATTTAAAGTGGGCGTCTCGAGCAGCCGGAAAAACGTTCCTCGCGTAAAAGAGCCCTTTGTCTTAACGGCATTCGCGATGTCGATTATCGAAAACGGGTTGGGCCGTTTATACAACAGCCGACTCTCTTTATTTTATTTTTTTTTAATTCCTGCTCTCGAATGTCTATAAATCATTCTCACACAGCAATACCGTAAATGTCAATTTGTAAATTGCCTTTTTTCGCTTCCGCAATTCTCGACGCTCGATGCGAATTTGACGTATGTCTTCATTTGCAATTTGCGTTCGTTGTTTGAGCATTCATGGTCGAGGGTACCATCAATTATACCATTGAACCGGTGTGTAATGTGGACCATCCGCATCCCTTTGCAATTTTCTTATGTAAATTTCTGTGATGTCTACAGAGTGTCCCAATTATATGATGTCTTCGTTAAAATTGAAAACAATCTATACCGGGTCTATAACGATTTTAGGACTACCCCTGTTATTTATTTATTTAACATTAGATTTTTATATAAATTAGTAAACTTTAGTAAGGGAGCATTTACGATTTGTGAGAAACGATATTAATTTTTGGCACTTCCGATTTTACCGGAAATGGCCCAAAAAATTTATTTTTAAATGGAAACCCACAGTTATTTTTCTTTTTTGCGTTCTAGGGACAAATCTGAGTTCGAAAATGTGCATTTCGATAATTTTTATTTTTTGAAATGCCGTAAAATTAAATATTATTTAAGTGGGAGGAATTTAAACGCATTCTCAGCAAATTGAAACGAAATTACTTTGTCATTTACATAACCACCCTTCACTTTGGCCAGGATATTCAGAATCCAAAATAAAGTAGGTGATTAATTTAAAAAAAATTCTAGTTTGAAAATGAATACTTGAATTAATAAACAAATATATATTTCAATTAAAAATAAATGAATAAACTAAACTGACGACTGAAATTATTTTTTTAATTATATATAAATAACGATTGCTTTATTGCAAATGTAGTCTAATTCATTAAAAAAATTCCTCAAATGTCAATTTTAACTGATTTGTCAATGAAAATGTTGCAAGGAAATGGTTTTTGGCTCTAAAATTGTAGTCACCCGGCATTTTTTAGTTATTTTTTATTGATTTTTTTTTAGAAAAATATTAAAAGTGGAAGTTGTTCAAAAATTATTCGAGGAAAACACACATTGAATGATAAAATAAATTATTGGTTACCAGGAGCACACAAAAATAAATAAAACATGTTGTTTAGTAAATAACTATATAATTTTTGATACTTTATTAAAAGCCATTTAAAACTTAAATAATTAAGTCAAATAAGATTTTTTTTCCCTAAAAAGGAAATATTTTAGTAGCCGTAGTGTCGAAGAAATGATCCTAATAATAACGAAGAATAAAAAAATCAGTTCGTCTTTGTATATTTAATCGAATTTTATGTTTATACAGACATCCTGTATCTATAGCAGGCAGCTTTCTATTATTATAATGACGCTCTTTCTGCAATCTTGGATTATGCTAAATTGCGATGAATGGACAAGCCGAAATAACGGCACAATTGCATAGTATAGTTGGCAGCAAGAGTAGTAGTTGTAAAGTTGCCACACGAACAGTTAATAGCTTTTTCTGTCGGCCGTCCTTTGCTCGCGGAAAGGCGACCGTTTTCACTGAAAAGTAAAACAAAGAGCACTTCCATTATTTGCTGTAATAACAGTTCGGAAACACGAAATATATTTAATGGCAAACCACTGTCGGATTTCGCATATTGCCGAGGAAACATTTATTAATAATAATTAAAACCCAAAACAAAAACAATAAATCCAAAAAATTATAATCCCTTGCGATCGCCCATTCCAAATTGAAGTGCATCCAAATTGCATCACATTCAACGTGAGCACTTTCGATGCATTCATGTTGTGTGTATGTTTTTACCACTTCCGTATGTTGTTTAAGTGCGTGTATGCATTCATCGCCGCCGGCCAAATTGATGATGAATTTCGCCATCAGAACGATATTTGCAACAA
>JASKGO010000029.1:0-11154 GCA_030556065.1 Holobus sp. GC000080
TTGGTTTTTACTTCTCGCGCTCTGCAGTACTGCTCTATGACTTGCAAATAAACGCAACACCTTTTATACATAACTGTGGTGTTCTTATTGGTCAGGGATAAAACCCCCTCGACTAAACGACAAAGATTGTGTCATATACTGAAAGGATGCGAAAACATGCCCTACAGTTTATCAAGAATACTTCAAATTTTGCATCAATACCAGCATTATAATTATTCTTCGTCCAAGGGAAGCTAATGAAAGAAAAACCAACGAAAACAATGAATGAATAATTAAGAGAACTGCATTAAATCTTCATATAATTGTAATATTGAAATTTGAAACCTTTAATCATATTCCAGGCAGAAAGACCGATTCTCATGAGCCTAGAATAAATAAATAAAATAAGAGTACATTTAAGGATTTAAAAACTTAAAATAAATCCAAAAACAAAAATTCATTGAAGAACTTAAAACAAAAAAAGTTTCAAACAAATAGATATTTATAAATAAGTCACTTTTAAATTAAACTCTTTTAAACTTTTTTAATTAAAACACACAATAAAATTTATTTATGCAATTTAAATAACTAAAATTTGAAGCATTTAAAATTGTAACTGTGATATTTTTTTAAATTATTTATATTTCAAATAGTTTTGTTCAAAATAAAATAAATTGTATTTTGCTTAAGTAAGGAAAGCGATAGATGCAATCTATTTAGTTAACAAATTAATTTATTTAAAAGGTTTTTAGCCTAATAATACTGTCACGATTCTCAATTTGTATATTATACGATAAATAGTTCACTCACCCCATTTACAACATAAAGTTCTTTTTTTATTTCTTATAAAATTGAGGCCAATTTACCATTCTTTATGAAAACTTTAATTTTCCTAAAATCAATGAACAAAATAAATTTACCAGGTAAGCTTAATCTAAATTTTAAGGAAAAGTTGCTCAAAGATAAACAACTAAGAACAAAGCTCCCAGTAAATAATATTTAATGAAATTCACAATTTTTGTAAATATATTTCCGTGCCATGCACCACTTTGCGTGCATTCCTGTACGCGCAAAGAGATGACCTGTTAAATCAATACACATTGCAGAACTTTCTTTGCTCGAGGATTACGTCCAAGGCAGCTACAAACTCGAAGACTTCTTTTGGACCGGATCAGGCGACGGATCAATATCAGTTGAAGAAGAGCACACCACAACTATCTATACAACTCAAACCATTTATGTCACGCCAACAATTTACATAAATCAGGTTTAAATTCATTCTATTTACAAATGTAAAACCATTGTTTTCGGAAATGCTAATTTAAGACAAACACCACCGTTACGCCAAAGGATAATGCCGTTGAGGATTATGAAGAAGACTTGGAAGCGGACAGGCAATTTTGGCTTTTAACTGTTTTGAAAAGCGATGGCAAAGATCCTGATTTGGTGGAGTTAAGGAAAAGTCTAGCCAATTTATACAAGAAAGCTTTCTTGAGACAACAGGCTGCTCATTTGGGCATAAGACAAAAACGGCAATCCAAAGATAAGTCGGTTCACGTTTATTTACATAAAGTAGACAAGAGTCCTATCAATGGTGAAGACAAAATTGAAGTGGTTTATCATGTGGCAGTTGCTGGCCAACCTGTTGATGCTGTTATTGCTTCCCAAGACATGAAACTGGTCAGCGATGAAGAAGTTAAGAAAGAATTAGGTTTTCCCTTTTTGGTCAAATCTGAACGTGAGTAGCTTTTTTTTTGTTTTTGGCGTTGGTAAAAAAGGAATTATTTTTTTATTAAAGCGTATATAAAACCAACTGCAGCCCAAGAAATTTTGGCCACTAAACCAGCCTGGTTATTTATCAGCATTTCGCTGGTTGCTCTTTCGATAATTCTGTTAATTATCGTAGCTCTAGGATGTTTTATAACTAAGAACAAAAAGTCTGATGGTAATATCACAAACCGCCAAAGAATATTCGACGTTCATGATGGCCGCGATAACGGCCGTTTAAACGAAGGCTTTCTGGGTGATAATCTCAGATCAGCCCATAGACATCCTTCACCCACTTACATCAACTTTAAAGATGCTTCCAATGAAGATCATTATAGACCATCGACGCCTCAAAGTGCTAGTAGCAGGTAATTTAAATCCATTTTTTTTAATTATTTATTGGAATTATTTTTCTACCAATTTTTTGAAAAAAAAAAATAAGTAATAAAAAAAATGGTTTATTTTAGATCAAGCATTGATATATCACCCCTGATGAGCCTAGGAAAGCACCAAAAAGTACCAAGACCCAAAGCTGCCGTGGCTGTGAACAAAACTGTGCCAGTGAATAAAAGTCCGCCGCCGAGTAGCAGTAGCAGTAACATCAGTGATAATTTTTACATTAAAGACGGTGGTGTTATAAGTCCCAAGTCATATCTGTCGATGCCTTCAGTAAAATCTTTTCCAAAGTACATTTTATTACTTTATAATGATAAAACAAATTTTCACCACTGATTTTCAGAGGAAACAATCCGGAACCTTTGAACAAAGTTTTGGAACCGGTTAGTGTTGTTCATCTGGATATGATGCACGACGATGATCATGACAAAAGTGGAAATTACGAAAGGGATTTTAAAATGTTAAGACATGGCAGCCTAAATGATGCTGAAGATCCTGGGGTTATTGGTCCCGTGGTTTGGAATCTACACAAACATCGGTTGGAGCAAAGTAATTGTTTCATATTTTGCGGAAAAGAAAACTAATTTTGTCTTTTTTTTTCAATTATAGACACAAATTTAATGGACCAATCAATGGATGATCTAAGAAGTTCGAATGCATCTAGGATGAGAAAACGGTTTCATGATTTGTTGGACGATACGTTCAGTTTGTTCGGAAGTAGAAGGGAAAGTCCACATGAAAGTGTTCAAGATTTAAGTCGTAAGCCCATTGAAGTTAAAAGCCATTCTGCTATCGAAAGGTACAGTTTTAATTTCCGGTCAAAGACAAACTTTTTTCTCTCTTGATTAAATTTACTTTCTTACAATCAATCAAAGAATTACTAAAATTCCATTGAATTTAAAAATTAAAAACCTTTATAATTAAAATTACCAAACAATTCAATTTTTATAACGAAAAGCAAGTAATTTTTTACGGAATTTACTGAATTTTTTTAAATTGAAAACACACCAAGATAATATTTTTTAATCTTTTGCGAAATAAATAATGAATTTAAATATTTGATCAAATAAATCCCCCATTAATGAATTTTCAAATTAATAAAATGGTTTTAATGTATTCAATGAAAATTTTATTAACTTTTCAATCTTAAGAGATTTTTAGTAAAAACAAATTTACAGAAACCAACCGAAAGAGATTTCGCAACGGCCGAAAACATCGGAGCCTCGGAGGATCAGCGAAGGACCAAAAGGAGCATGGACAAGCAAAGCACCGTCTCCTCTAGTGAGACCTATAAGCGCTCCTTATAGGCCATCAACGGTCCCTAAAATCAACAGGGAACTCATCCTGTCTGATGGAATTCTCAAACAGAACGATCCTGCCATTCCTCTCATCGAGGAAATCAAGAAGGAAATAGACAAATGCTCTTTGCCGGGCAGCACCAAACAATAAACAAACATATCCTCCTCTTTGTTAAGTTTTCGGCAGTTGTATACTTTTGTAAAAACATTTAAATATTTAGTTAGCGGTTATAATTGTTATTAGAGAGCGTTGCAGCAGTACAACTTGTTTGTTGAGTGTGGATGGTGATTAGTAAAGTAGTAGCAAGTGCTGCTGGTGAGCCACAAACGAGTTTATTTGTTGTTCCCAGTTGGCGGCAGTGTACTCGTACATGATGAAGCTGACCGATACGCAAGCCAAGAATCTTATCATTGATAAAGTTTTTTTATCAAATTTACTTCTGTTTCTCGGCCTCTGTTCTTTGGCCCTCGTACATGGCAAGAGTGAAAGTAGAAGTGAAAGCAGAGTGGTCACTGCTGATGCCATTGTGTTCCCTTCGGATGACCATGAAGGGGGCTCTTATCGAAGGCCCGTGATTAGATCTACGACGACGCAAAAATCACCGATACCTGATGATAAGTCAATTAACGTTAATGATAATCTGGTAAGTGGTGTGAAGAGTATGTCAATGTCAGTGATTCAATAACAGCAGCGGCATACCATTGATTTCTATGCTATTGAGCGAGAATTGAAATTTAATATTTTAGTTTCATAGTGTTCTTAAAAATGCATAGTTAATTAATTCCATTGTTGCGTGCACGGAGTTATTTTACATAAATAATAACTATTTATTTTTTCCTGCGCTTGTTACAATTTTACTAATTTTTCTCAAACTGAAGTTGTTTCTATTTGTCTTATTTGCTTTTAGAGTTTTTACCAACTTTAATGGCTGTTTGGTTTTTTGTTCTTAAAATAACTGCTTGGTTTTTTCTTCATTTATCAGTTGGAGCGTTGGTTTTCTTAATGGGTAAAAACGGTATTTCCCATCGTTATTTTATTAGCGATCGAAATTAATTATTGCGTGACTTGTACTCTTTCTTTTATTTTTATCACTTATTTATTTTGCGGTTTGTCGTGTGAGACATACTTTTTAGAACAATTTATTTAAAATTTTAGTTGTTGTTGTTAAAAACATGAAAACAAAACATTTAACAGTTATTCATTGATTTGCAAACTTTAAATTAAATAAATATAATTTATTTTAATTTCATTCTCTTCAGCTACAGTATACACTCACGCTCTGGAACTTTTCATCTGTGGGTGTACATCTTTATATGCATTTATATGTTATTTATTAAACAATAAATAATAGTCAAATTATATGAAAAATCATTCTGATCATATAAAAAAATATTTAAAAAGGAACTTTTTCTTTTCTTTTTTTTTATTGAAGTTGATAACTAAAAGTTAAAATGTTCTTATGAAAACTATTTTGATTCAAATATGAAGTAAAATTATTCCACAAGAACTTATTTCTTATTTTATTCAACATAGTGACATAATGATAAAATAATTTTATTATTTTATATTTGGGAATTTCCTGGATTTTATTTCATCCTGTTTCAGATTCCTTTGGAGTTTATTCAGCAGCTTTCCAATTATTCCGTAAGCGATTTATTGCTGCATTATGTTGATGATTACGAAGAAGATACTGTAATTGCAAGTAAGTTCCTGTTGGTAATATTCTATTAATATTTTCTTATGCTTTTGTCATTACTTTTAAGTAAATCTCTTTTTTTATTCCATCTATAAATGCACTATAAAAGCAAAGTGCACTTAAACATAATTACTGATTTCTTTTTTTTATATAATAAGTAAAATTTTCATCCTATTATCAATGGTATTATTTCATTTTAGAGAACATTTTAATTATTGTTGTAAACTCATATTACATAAAATAGAAAATACTATATTTATTGCATTGCAACAAAGTTATAATGTGGTATCCACCTAAGTTGGTCTTTCTGCTTACATAAAATATTTTTGTATTTAAATTTTATTATTTTAATATCAGTTTTATAAATTTAAAGTTGCCTTAAATAATTGAAGTCCAATATTTAAAACGGTACAACTTAAAAACATTCTAGACAGTTTTTTTTTGTTTTTTGTTAAAAACTATGAAAAATAAGAAATAAAACAAAAGCATTTATAAACGAATAACATAATTTTAATAATATAGAATTGATATACAGATCAAAGAATATAAAAGAAATACAAAATAAATCATTTAACTAAATCAAAAATTACCTTAACAAAAAAAAAATAACACGTAGCAAAAGTACGTGCAAGAAATGCTAAATTACCATTACAAATCCGGAAAAACACAAGTTACACTTTTGGCACGTCGTGTTTCTACATTATATTAATATAATAGTCATAATCACAAGTAAGTAAAACAAAGCGCACCATCGTCATTGATTTTCAACGACAACATTCCGCTCCATTAAAATCTAAATCACAATTTATGAAAAGAATACTAACACGAAATCGAAACGAATCATCGCATCATATACTGGGCATTGAAAAAAAAAATCGAAGGCAAATACTTGGTATTCAATAAGGCACGAGATTCTCCTAACTAATTTCACCGGGTATACACTGTTCGCAGCGAACCAATTGCACTCACTTCTCATTACTAAGAGCCTCGAATTCCTTTAAAAGGTTCCTCCTGCATCGCATGTTACTCTGATAGATGAGTCTGTATATCACGTAGCCAGAGGGGGCTTCCGAATAAGCTGCCTGGAACTTGCACGGCCGCGACCACATCACTTCCTTCTGGTACTTTTTCGGACTCTTTCTACGAAACTCCACGTGTCCGTCCGAAGTGGCGTAGCGTATTTTCAAGGGGCTGCTTTTCGAATCAGTGGTGATCAAGGCGTCTCCTAAGCAAGTGCGCTTCATTGGCGACTCCGGATTGCAATTGTGATGACCGTCGCCTTGGCCTCTTTCTCGTTTTCTTCGTGCCGGCACTGCCGGTGGTTTATTGTCGATGCCCGGTGGCGTTTTCTCTTGATACTCTGGGGTAGTTATGTTTATTTCCAGATCGAAAGTTTCATTTAACTTGCTAAAAGTTTCAAGTCACTTAAAATAATGATTTATATGAAAAAAGAAAGTTACCTAGTGGTTGAGGTGTATTTGCTATTCATTACATGAATATCCCTGTAGCCAACTGAATGGCAAGGTTCGATATTGTGAAACAAATGTTTGGCATTATGCGCGTGTTCCTTCAGAAACGCGGATATCTTTTTCGGGCCTTTTACCGTTTGTCCGAACCAGTCCAAAATGGTGTTGTCCGTTAGGTGCGTTTCCAAACTTTGCAAGTGATGTTGTAAAAGATCAAAGTAGAAATCCGAAAACTCCTTTGCTGATTTCACAGAATCCTCGTCAAAGTCCATTTTGTCCATATCGTAAAAACTAAAAATATAAAATAATTAATAATAATCTAAATTTTAGGTCGCTTTGGAGAAGACGTCGAAAGAAGTAAGTAAAAACATGTCTTAAAGCAAAAAATAAAAAGATTTTGAAGAAACAAAGCAAATTTTCATAAAAATTGGCAAATTTAGGTCCTGCACAAACACCAAAATCAGCAGCCTGTATCCCAGAACTCCAAACAATTAAATTGGTAGAACAAACTGACCCTTCAATAATCAACATTCCTTCTTGCACAAGAATAGAAAGGTGCGGAGGTTGCTGCTCGCACAAACTTTTATCGTGTCAACCAAAAGAAACAGAAATAGTTTCCTTCAAGGTAAAACCAAAACAGTTAAATAACAATGTAATTATTAAAACAAACTTAACAGGTGATACAAACTAGATTTGCACCTGGAAACCGATTAAAGTTCGTTGGCAAAGACGTGGTTCATGTGGAAAAGCATATAAAATGCCACTGTGATTGCAAAACAAAACCATCTGTAAGATATCTACTGAAAACCGAAAATTTTTGTAACTTTACGAATATTTTAGGATTGCACTGCTGTTCAAGAATATAGGGCAGATGAATGCAGTTGCGTCTGTGCTAATAAAGACGAAGAGCGAAAATGCCATAAGGAGTCAAACAAAAAGTTATGGGATCCAAACTCTTGCTCTTGTGCTTGTCGTCAGATATCCAATTGCTCTTCTGGCTTCCAGTTTGATGGCAATTTGTGCAAATGCGTGGAAATACCAGTGAGACGACGTTATGTACAGTATCAAAAGAACCGAGGGATTTCAAATCCATACATAAAGGAGCAAGAGGTGAATGCTGATGATTACCAAGTGACAGTTGATGAATATGACTTTTAAAGCTTTCTCATGTTCTGCTTACCTTTAGAATAGATCAGAGTTGAATAACTAAACCAAACTAGAGTCCTGAATAAACTGAAAATATAGGAAATGTTAAAATATTTGAAGAAAATTAAACAATGCTTACCATTGTATTAACTCTGAGTGCTTCAAGTGTTTTATTTCCGAGTCAGTTGATTATAAATCGGTGCCATTTACGAAAATTTTCTCGTTCGTTGTTGACATCGTATACTTCTTCTAATTTGTGTTTTTTTTTTCTGGGAAAATTTAAATAGTCAGCTCTTTAAATTAACCCTTCTAGCTTCCAAACACAAGTTGTTGAGTTGAAAGATCACAACAAGATCCGAAACTCCGAAGTCGAACGACGCTTGTGCAAAAAACGATACAAACACAAACAAGTTCTTGAATTTATAATGATGAAAAAACTATCATCGTAGCGTACGCTGGGCTTGTAGGCGAAAACATCAAAAAAGAAATACGGTCACGAATGTAGAACACAAAAAAACCTTTTGCAGGAACTGGTTTTGTTAAGATTTTTTTTGTTTTCTTTTAATTTTATTTATTCTATTCTTTCATAAACATAACCTTACTTTAAGTTACAGAAATCTGTAACAGCGTCCTCACCTATTGCCCTCTAAAAACTACAGATGACAGTATATGTCCGCGCTGCCAGTAAATTAGGGGTGCACCCGGTTCGACTCCGTTTTTAATCGCTGTTATTGTTAATTAAAAAGTTTATATAAAACAAGGAAAGAGTAATTCACGTAAAATAAATATTTGTAAAAATAATTTCGATAACATTGGTTTAAAACAACGTCGAGATTAACTTCAAATTGCATTTGAAAAAAGTTTGCACAACCCTAACCTAAAGTGCGACATTCAACGGCAGCAATTTAAAACGCAATTAATAGGTGGCTATACTGATTCTAAACCATTGAAATAAAAGCTGTGTGCCGTGCTTAAAAAAAAAAAACAATTGCTCAACGGTGTCATTGATAAACAAATGGCGAAAATTAAAGTTAGTGATTCCAAAGTGTAGTAGTGAATTGTTGCATCATGGACCATCAAGATTTATTAACAAATTAGCAATAAATGTGAGTATTACTTTTGCCAATAATGTGCGAAAATATATTTTGCATGTTATTTTGTTGCAGAGTCCCATTGGAGACATTGCGGCGTCGGCGGTTTTGTGGACACAACAAAAGGCAAATGGTGAGTTTGTTGAAATTCTTTCTTGTGCGTAAATAACTGTGAAGTAATTAGTAACGCGGCAAGCGATAAAATAAGTATTAACGACGTGAATGTTAATCGGTCTACATTGGGATTGGGCGTTCTTTCTATATCACACTGAATATCTATTAGGCTACCTGCTTCATCGCCTATAGTGCCTATAGTATGCATGCATATGTATTATAATTATTGCGAATTGTTTTATCTTTTGTACCTTTTGTAAGCGAGCACGACTGAAATTAAGCCAGAGGCTACTGCAGTGGATTCATTATTGAAAACGCGTGTTGTTTGGTTGGTTAGTTGTTTCCAAATCCAAATAAAGCATTTTAAAAGTGGAAGCTTCCATCGCTGATTAATTGAAGCAATCAATTTGCATATTTGTTTGTTGGCGATTTAAAAATAGGTAATTTGTAATTACCTGTGTTACCTTTGTTAATGCAAGTAATAAAACTAAAACAGAAACGTTAAACATGTCTCTTAAAACAAGAGTAAATCATTTCAATGTTTGGGTAGACTCAAAATTAACATTTGAAGTGCATATCGAAAAATTAAGTAAATTGATATTTAGAAATCTCTTGATATTGAGAAAATTGCATCCAATAGTCACCATCAGGGACTGGTAAAAACAATCGTATAAATAACGCATTAATATACCCTTATTTGGAGTTTTGTATTCATATTGGCTTGGGGAAATTGTACCAATAGCCAAATTATTTTTAGTCTACAAAGAAAAGCTGTACTACGCTTTATCGGGGGCTTAAATTTTAGAAGTGACTGTAGACATATCTTTAAAGACGTCGAAATTTTAACTTTGCCTTGCATAAACATCTTAAATTGCACGTAATGCGCTATAAACAATTTACATAGTATGAATGGAAATAATAAGCACCTTTGCAACACAAGTTATGCACAGGATCTAATGTTACCCCAACAAAAATGAACGAAAAGCAAAAAAAAATTTTTTTGATATGTGCCGATAAAAGTTTATAACCAATTTAATGCGATCTTGAATGGTCCTAAATGACAAAAAGAAGAGTACACTAATTTTTAGCTAGGACGGCGTTTTAGATCGTCTCAGAATTTTTAAACCTATATTGTGCTTGTAATTAATTTTATATTTTTGCAATTTGAAAATTGACATTTGTTACTATTAGATTTTTAATAGACAAGCAATAAATGGAAGTATGGAGGTAAATTTTCGAGGATTTTTTAAAGTTCGTTGACGTCACAAAGGATTGAAAAAGCATCTTTTTCAATTGAAAGCACATTTAAAAATGTACTACCTTTGTCCCAAATTGTAGTACAAATTTTTGTGTTTATTTTGTCGCAAATTATGCTATATAAATACATATTGCTTTCTTCCATTTTATTAAAACTTATTAAAAATTAAAATTTATATATAATTTAAAATTTTGATACAAATTTCATATTTTTACATTACTAAATTACAACTCGTAGCATATAATTTAAATAAAATAAAATAAAAATTTGGTTGCAGCTTCTTTAATATCCGCGACTCGGTTTTTCTCCAACTTTATGCTGAAAGAAGAAGTGTAAAATTTCATTGCGCCTATTAGTTGGTTTTTTGGTCTCTTCCCACATATGCCCCACAATTTTCATTTATTGTACTCGTATATTATTTTTTAATGGCTTTGATTATGATTTAATGTTTTTGCTCTTTTTTAACTAATTATCATTAGCTTAAAATTGGTTTTCAGCTCAGACTACCACTTAAATATTAGATTTGGTATTGTTTAGGACAAAGGGACAATTTATTTCCAACTATAAACTTGAAGACTAAGTTGAGAAAGTGAAGTCATAAATTACTTGTAATATTTTCAGCCAAAGAAGCTTTTTTTTCTTAAAACTTAAAAGATCAGACAAACCCGATTTTCTAATAAGGAAATTTAATGATGATCACTTTAGTTTTTGTAAAATCGAAACTGTATCTAGTTTAATTTCAGTACTTATACAGGGTCTCCCAAGTTGAGTGGCCTATTAAATTATTATGGAAACTAGAAATTGCAGAATTCTGACACTTTGTATGATCCACTTTTACGAAATGATCTACATTATTTTTGCATTGACGTATTCGTACAACTTCCGATTATACCGGAAGTAGCCATCAACTTCGTTATTTCAAATTGAAGACCCCAATTTTTA
>JASKGO010000032.1:0-11101 GCA_030556065.1 Holobus sp. GC000080
TTACTGGGTGGTCGTTTCGGTGAGCAATTGATCTCTCATCTTGGACCGGTCGATTGGCCACCAAGTGTGATATCACACCTTTGGACTTTTATTTGTGGGGGTATGTTAATTGAAAATGTTTTGTGGATAAACCAGCAACGATTGAAGCATTGGAAGCCAAGATTAGTTAAGTTATTAGCGAGATACCGACCGAAATCCTCGAGCGAGTTATTCAAAATTGGTGTTTACAGTTGGCCCAATTACGGAGCAGTTGCGGCCAACATTTCAAGGGATTATCCTTAAAAAATAAATGTCATGGATGGTTCTCCACAAAAATAATAAAGGTTGCCCTATCAATTTAAATTTTCGTTGTTTTATTTTCATTTTAAATCCGATACCTCTAAATTGATCACCCTTTACAACTATTACTACTATTTTGATTTGTTGTATAATCAATTTTTTTTTCTTAGCGGGTGTGATTTCGATTTTAGGTTTTTTGCTCTTAACTGCGAATAATTAATGGTAAACTGTGAAAAATTATTTTTAACATAGAATACTACTGTAATATTAGATTTGGAATTGTTACCAAGATGTTGGTAATGATTCAAATCCGGCAAGTTAATTTATCTTCATTAATCAAAAATTTCGTAAGAAATGTACGGCGTAATTTGGCACAGAGTGGGAGAATATGAAAAGAAATCAATTGCAATAATAGTAATAAAAAAGGTTACCTTTCCGCACTTTCTACATTTGCCCTTCTCTGATCTTCGATGGACCCAATGGTGATGGATGCACGTCTGCTCCCGATACTGTCTGACCCCCACATCTCTAAACGTCGGCTTGCAGGTGAACTTTATACGATCCACAAGTATTCCGATACAGCTCTGATGAGCTATGACGTTACAAGAGGAACATTTCAGTCTTGGTCCATGTTTCTGCAATAAAATTGATGTTCATCAGAATTTAGTGGTAACAGTTACCATCAAGCTGCGACTTTAACAAATGACTGCTATTAAGAAAAATGTACAGAAAATGTAGTATTGAAATTTAAAATTTGAACCATTTGGACATCAACTATGTGTAAAACAAATTTATTCAAAATTTTAAAACTATAATAAATATTTAGCCATCAAAGATGAAAGGATAAAACTCGTAGGAATCAAGCCGGAAAATCTTTCAATTTATAAAGCACCCATCAAACAATAATTTGTTTCCTTTATGAAAAACGCGCAGCACTTTAAAGTTAAAAAGCCACTATTAGTTTTGCAGCCATCACAGCGAATATAATCGCTTAGATGCGGGCCCCTTTCGCAAAGGGGGCAATTTCACAACAAACTTATGGCGTACTTAAATCTGCAAACCACTTAAAAAAGCAGAGACCTTGTGGAAATAAGTTCAGCAAATCTGCCGTGCAGTTAAGGTGAGTGTTTTAAATATGCATGAAACATGTTGCCCACCAACAACAGTAAGAAGTCTTTTTTGTTTTTGTTTTTTTTTTCGTCCAGAAATGATTTACGCGATGAAAATGCAAAGTGCCCTTCTTGCATAAACAGCTCTGTATATTTCCGGTCTTAAGGGAAGCGTGTTAATTTCGACAAAGATTATTTTGCTACTATTCAACAATCAAAAATGCTATTAAAAAAATTCTATTTTTGCCTGTATTTTCGATTTAATGAAATAAAGAAATCTCAAGGGAGGTATTATTAATCCATCCCTTGATACCGCTTGAAAAGTTTTTTCAGACTTCTTTGAATTCTCTTTTTTTTTGTGGGGATTTGACGCTCAAAGGAACGGCATTTTATATTCACACCTCTAATAATAGTTACAAGAACGGGAATAAGATATCGGCAAGGTCTTTCAATTTCGCTTAAAAGGGAGTTTCGCAAGGGATCGAAAATACAGGGGTATTCTGTGCCGCGTCAATTTTTGGAAAACGCCAAGGCAACTGATGGCACAAATTAAAATAAATTTCGGAATTCAGTGGTAATTTTAATGCCCACTAAACTTAAATAAAATAATTTCATAGGTTGTTTTTAATGAAATATAAATATTATTAGCGAAAAAATACAAAAAATTGTCGATTTTAATTGCGTTTTTTATGAGTTTTATCCTGTTGTACTCCAGCCAACTGGAAACCAGTAACTCCAACTATGTTTATTATGAAAATAAATTTTTCATTTCACCAAACAGACATAGATTTTTATTCTGTTATAAAATATTCTGCAAATTTTAAGTTTCTTTTAAGAATCTTTTTAAGATTCTTTTAAGAATCTTTAACATTGTAGAAGCTTCGTATTCTTTAATTGCAAATGTATTTTTTAATCAATCCAAAATTTAAGAAACCTTTTTTCAATCAATCATTATTTGCAAATTAATTAGTTAGCAACATCAAGTTTGACTATGAATAATTTTTTAAACATATTTGCACTGCATTAAATAAAATACACCCCAGAGCCATTCAGTTGCTCAAACTATGCGCATCACATTTAAATCACAAAACCCAAAAGGTCGCCAGAAACAAGCGCCTCTTAAGATTCCTTTGATTTAACAGAACGAAATGGATTTCAAAGCAGTAACAAAGAAATTAAAGACAAAAAAAAGTAAACTAACCGTGCAATCGTTATCGCCGACATAACAAAAATCACCGGACACCGATGTGGGCACCCATAAATGGTCCCCGTTGATTGCACCCTCGGTCCAGTCTGGGGTGGACCGCAAGCTTCTCTCGCTGCTTCCTTCACTTTGGCTTTTTCTGTAACAGAAAAAGAGAAACCAATTATAGCAAAACCGGACCGCACATAAGAAATTTAATTCGTTAAAAAAAAAAAAAAAACAAAAAAAAAAAAAAACGTTAAAACATGCAATACCAAAAAAGCAGACCTAAAATAATATTTGCAACAATTATGAAGCCTATAAGAACCTCTGCGTCTGCAAATTTGACTTCTTCTCAGCGACATTAAATAAGTTTTAACACGTTTCAATAGTAGCAACAAAGGATAATGAACAGATAAGAAGATGAAAATGTTGCTGGTAACGGTCAGCAGGACGAAATGAGACTGCTCTTTAGTCTTTCCGACTAAAACTATTCTCGGACTTTGTTTACTGCACATATGTAACTTCACTTAATTGTTTATAGGCACGGTAAACGCGTCAATGAGCACTCGAGAGGCGCATTCATTAATGAATTTATTGCAGCAAACTGTTAATTCGCTATAGGTACCGCAGTTGGAGAAAATTATAAATAAACTTTGCGTTAAAATATGGTAAACTATTATTATTTCATTGATGTAAATTGTCTAAATTTTTTTTGAAGGTGAACACAATGTTGCTATTTGCATTCCGAAATCAATAAAGTGCACAAAAAGTTTCCGCTGCGGAAATTTCGCAATGGAATAAATCAATTTGTGATGTACTACTATAAGATAATTGTATCTAGTAATTGACAGTTGAGATTTAAAGACAGAAGAAAGAAGAGAAAACAAAAGAGACGATCTATCAGAATAAGTAATCTGGTTAGAACGTATGTTCAGCCCGATACCGCGATGAATACTAAAGAGTTAAAACGGTATCTGAACCCTTAATGGGACTGAATTACGTCGCCCCTTTGTGTCGAACGAAAATCGATTGCACACATGAACAATTATTCTCCATTCATGCGGATGCAGCGATCGCTGAAAGCTCAACAGGACTTTTACGACAATCACTCACCAAAAATAAAATTTGATTATTATTATTTTTTTTTTGTAAAAAAGTTTTGTAGTTTTAAACAAACAATAAAACAATTGTTGCAACTACCAAAAAAAAAAATTAATTACATAATTAATTAAAGAAGGTGACTATAGTATTGAACGCAAAATTATGTATTCTTATTACGTACATTGCTCTAACAAATGCAAATAGAAAAGCCAAGTATTTCAAAATGAAAATATTGTTGTTTCATTAAAAGTTTGTGCAATTGTTTTACGTGAATAGAGCTAAACAGGGTTGCAATGGAAAGTGGCTCGCTCCTTTCATCTGTTAATTTGCCAGACAATTTGTAATAAACGTACATTTTTTTTATTACTTTGAAACATATGACACATCCGATGATTCGTTTTAATAAATTACTTTCGACGAAAAAATTAACAATTTTGATTAAAATTGAAAGTGGTACAAATTGGAATTAATGACAATTATAATCCAAAAAAACATGCATTACAAATGCAGATTGTTTTATTAAAATAAGGGTTGCTAAATAAACAAATGTTTTTAATGAAACTGCAAACAAAGATGTTTATTAAACTATATTCAGTTTGTTTATTCTTTCATTTGCCAACTTGTACAAAAAAAAATTGTTGACAAAATAGAGCAGCTAATGAAAATAGTCTGTATTAATTAATTAAGAGTTGTACAGGGGAAATATATATATATAAACGAAAGTAAATGGCATGAATGTAATAAGACAGAAGAATAAAGTGAATTAAATCTAAGCACGTGTCACTTACAATTTGCTATTTCAGATCTTTTCAGGAGCAGACGTGAACAAAATTCGCAAAACAATAACACTCTCTTTGTTTCTATTGTTTAGTTTATGTGTATTTGGACTCCCTGCATACACCGAATAATGGAAATGTTCCATTAACCACATCGTAAAATTAACCTGTCAATCTAGTTCATTATATTCATTATAATTATGTTATTTTTGCGAAATTAGAGCTTTCTAATAAAAATCTATCAAAAAAAAAAAAAAAATAATAAATTGTTGCCATCAATGAAAGCAATAGTAATAAAAGTAATCGAGAGGTGGATGGTGGAAGAAAGAAACAAATTGAACGATTTGAATAAAATATTTTCCAATAACGGAAACAAATTCGCTATATTATCACTGAACGATTTTTTAAACAACACGAACATTTTTCATGTTACTTCTCACCATATTTTGCAGGCGGAACAATGACAAATTGTTAATATTTGCCAGAATAACACTTTTTTTTTATATATATATATATAAAAAAAAACATTTTTCAATAAAAATTTTTTTGGGGATTAAAAAGTGCACAGTAGACTGTTCCAATAATAATAATTGCAGTGAATGATAAGTAAGTAAAATGATTGTTTGCCAATTTAACTTTATCTACGTATATGATTCCGCCCTTTTGTGTGCATTCTGCTTGGTCTGCCTTTCGACCCTTAAAAGGACTTAAAGTCTTAAAGCATTCGCCACTCGAAGCCAATTGAAATAATTGCAAGCTCAGCAAATTGAAATCATCAATTCAGGCCGCCCAGTTTTTTCTCTTTTCTTTTCAATTTTCAATTAAATCAATATCGTTCTCGTTCGTATTTTATTTGAGAGAATATTACTTTGAGAAAATTATTAAAAGTATTAAATATTAATTATAAAGTTCGCCCATAAATATTGACTCGAAATTAATTAAGTTTAATTACTGGCAAGCTGGATTAAAAATAAATCTCCATATTGTGAGAAAAGTGAGTAAATATCCTCTTTTAGTGACCACAATTTGTGGTACAAAGGACTAAGGTCTGCGTTGGTCGATGGATAATAATCACTGCTGATAAAGTCGAAGACTTTTTATAAACTAATGGGATTTTTAGAAGCTATGAGCGGTCTAAGAGTCTTACAAAAATATTAAATATTCAATCGATTTTTTTTTAACATCAAAGGTTCTCACAATTGAAAAAAATTACTTCTAAGCGTTTCTTTTTGCTGTTGTTTTAACACATTTTTCAAACAATTTAAAGAAATTACATCACAAAATATACCCATTGGTTTTCTTCCACGTACATCATTCAGACTGAAAATGTTTGCAGTTCAAATATCTGATCCCATTTCAAAATATATCTTATTTCAAATCGTATTAAAATGTCTTACTTATATTTTATATTTAACTTTGGTAATAAATTTTACCATAATGTAAAATAAAGAAAAATCGAAAGGATCCATTGACAAAAAAAAAAAAACTAACGGAATTATGTTATATTAAAATTAAAATTTTATTTTTCATTATTTTTGTCCCGAACACAAAGCCGCTCAGAAGTGTTGCGTGCCATCAGCTTTTTAACTGTCTGTTGTTATTTTTTTTATTTTTTTTTTTTGTAGCATTGTGTTAATTTTATTATTTATGAGGTGAACTTAGTGTTTATTAGGTCTCGGGAGAGTAAGCCGCATAGCTTGTGTCTTATCAGATTGCACGCAATTGTTGAAATCCCGATTAAATCCTGTTAATTGGTAAATGTTATTCGAAACAATTATAAAAATTGTTCCTCGGCAAGTTGTGGCTTCTTCCTGCATTTATTACATCCGCTTTTGTTTTAACAATCTTCCCCGGCGGAGCATCATAAAAAGTGCATCGTTACAATAACTCAGGAATCAAAAGAGGGAATTAAAATTTCATTTAAATTCACAAAATTATCAACTATTTCCTGTATAACGGGAAAAGTCCAAAAGATTACGCTAGTTGAGGTTTAGTGAAAGAAAAAATTTTCAATTTACTGCCGTTTTTACAAAAAAAAAAAAAAAAAATGCCCACACAAAAAATAATCCTGTATAATAATAAAATGAAACGAAATTCTAATTTACATGCAAAAAAGTGAAAATGTACCATCTGGATAAGGTTTAAGACATTAAGTTTTACTAAAGTTTTAGTATTGCAACTTTTAAGTTACAAATGTAGATAGGTAAAAGCTAACAGATGTTTAGAAAAGAAATAATAGTTTCCTTGTGCCAATAAGAAAGGGTGGTAAAGTTTTAAAAACTAAAAAAACCAGGCAAATAGATAGATAGTAATGAGACAAATAGTGTATAAATTTCACGCATTCAAAGCTTCAATCCGAAGTTTTAATAATAAAAAACTGCAAAAACCACTTTTTTTTATAGTATAAAAATTGTTCATCCAATAAGCTAAGAAGAAGTAAAATTAAAATTAACAATTTCTTATAATACAATAAGAAAAAAAGATGTACGGAACAGACATGTGAAGACGTGGACAAACATTAAACATTGAAACGTACCCTCTGGCGTACTGGATGGAAGTACCAGGGGGGGCGGCCATAGCCAAAGCCTTGTATCTGGCCTGTTCGTCGGTGGGCAAAACGATATCGACCGAGCGAGACCTGAGGGCGACATTCGGTCCCACCGGCACCTCCAAGCTAACGCCGGAATGCTGCAGCTCCTCCGTCTTCCCTTGGGACACCTTCGAAAAGCACGAGTCGACGGAGGCGGCTCGATCGCGACGCAAATCCGGCACCTGCAGGTAAATATCTCGCACCACCAGGCCGCCGCCGGGTATCGCAACGGACGCGCCCTCGGACAGGGCACCGTCGGACGTGCCGTCCGAAGGAGGCCCCTCCGACGGCGCCCCATCCGACACGTTCTCCAGCGAGTTGCCGCTCGGCTCGGCCACGAACGCCTCCTGTCGATGAATCGATTTGCGTCGCTGGGGCGTCGAAGGGGGCGCATCCGGTGCCCCGTCTTCTTCGCCGACAACATCCGGCGGAAAGTACTCGATGAGCGGCTGGGCAGGCAGCGGAGGAGGCGACGACGGCGGTGGCGATTGCAGCGTCGGACTGAGCGTGACCGTGATGGAACATTCCGGATACGATGGCGGCTGCGGGTCCTTGTCGTCCGGTGCTTCTTCGTCGCTTCCCGATGAGCTGTCGGTGCTGATACTGATCGAGCTGCCCTTTTCCAGCGACGACGATTGCGTCTCCTCGTCGACCGCGCTATTGTGCTGCTTGTTGTACTCCTCGAGGTGGACGCAGTGCACGCAATAGGGTGTTTTCGAGCCGGACGATCGGCGCCGTTGGAAGCGTCTGGAGGGCACCTCGAGGAAATTGCCGCTCTCGTCGCTGGAGGCGGCCGAGTCGACGCTGCGCGAGCGCTGCTGCTGGCTGGGAAATTGCGGCACGTTCAGCAGGGTGCCGGGCTCTTGCAGCCGCTTCGCCTCCAGCTGGATCTCGTCGAAGGAGGCGCTGCGCACCTGCTTCGGCACCTCGAGGCTGCTCTGCGTCTTCATCTCGGCACCCGTCGGCGTCCTCGAGCGCTTGAAGGTGGTGCGTATTTTGTTCATGACAGCACTGGCGGTCGACCTCTGCTGGTCGCCCATTTACCTTTCGCACTCATTCTGCAAATTTCCACAGAATTCTAATTTTACCTTCTTTCATTAATTAGGTACTATAACATGTCCACTTAACAACACTCAAAACAAAAACAAAAACAAAAACAAAAAACCTCTCATTTAACATTGCAAAAAAGTGGAAGAAAACATAACAAATTTGTTATAAATTAAAATTAAATTAAAACGATTGAAAAGAACTAAAAAGAGAATTAGAAACAATTTTATATAATATAATATTAGTCACCTGTACATACGCAAAATAATTAAACAAATATTTCAATAAATGAGGCAAAAACCATAGATTATACGGAACAAAGCATGGAATTTTTCTTTGTTGAATATTTCATCACAAAGTTGGTAGAAAGAACATTCAGCAATTTGGCGAATTGGTACAACTACATATACATACAATGTAATATATAACAGAGAATATATATATATATATATATATAGATCTAATCCAATGGAAAATATGAAAACCACCCGAGGCTGTCTCTTTTATCCGAACCACGAGCAAGCGCGTTCGGAGAACAAAACGAACTCAAAGGGAAAAGGGCGCAAAAAGAGCAATGCAAGAAAGCTTCTGTGCGGAAATTAATTAGTGCCTCTTAGTAATAAGTAAGCAATGTCTGTACGTATTATGTACTCCATATTATTTATATACCGGGTATTGCACTTCCTATCCGACCATAGGAAAAACATAGAAAATTAATCTTTATTTTTTTTCCTTTTCCAAATTATATATTTTTTTTATTGGCCGTTTAACGGTTTTGTATTTAAAATATCAAATAATTTGGGAAAGTTGGGCTTTGGGAATAATTATGAAAGCAAAAAGAAAAAATGTCTAATGTCCAATAGTTCTCCGAAAACAGTTAAAAAATTAAAAACACCTAGTATAATGAAAGCGTTTGCATAAAATACTAAAAGACGAAATTTCCTTATTGAATTTATAATTGGAAAACAAGTCCCTTAAAATAATTAATTAGGATTTGTTTAATTCCAATGGAACTCAATTTCAATTACTTCGTTGCTCTTTTGGTTTTTCCTTTTTCAAACAATTTAGGTAAACGATATGTAATTAAATTATTTCAATTCGCATTGCGTAATTCCTCAAATGATGAGATTTTATCATTTATTTTTGGAAGCTAATAATTTTTTTTAAGTAACAGGCAATTAGATGAAATGTTAAAAATATGAAAAACAAGTTAATATTTATTAGAAGTTTATTTTTACAAAAGCTGTTTAAAGATTTAATTAAAGATTTCATTAAATTACAAAAAATGTAAGTTACCCGTTGTTTTCTAAGTTTTCTTTAATCAAATTTTAATAGTAATAATAATAATATTAATTTGCATTAGTTAATTGGTAGTTATTTGCAAAATCGCGCCACAAAACTTATTAGCAAAACTGCGTAGTAAACAATTTTTAATTCCATTTTATCTAAATTTTATTGGAAATTAGATTTATAATACTTTGCTGGCAAAGCAATTTTCATTAAAAATTAAAAGAAAAACATAACAAAGAAATCAAATTCCCGAGGCGAAACCTTTGAATCCGGGGTAAAAAGTAAAGCAATAATCATTTAAAGTAGCAAAGGAGCAATTTAAATTTATCGAATCCTTGATTGAAATCGATGGCAAAATGAAAATTGTTAAATGATTAAATCAAATATTGGCCATTTACATAAAGCATCTCTAATTTTTTTTTCTCCCTCGCTCTTCTCTCAGCCTCCTTATTTAATATCGCTTCAATAAAATATTCAACGCACGAACTATAAATATATCTACATAAATGAGCGGCTAGAGGAAAGAAGATGGGGGAATTGTTCGCACGTGCGAGGAACGCTAAATATTCTTTCTTGACTTAATTAATAAATGAAAATGACAAAAATGGGAGCAATCAATATCAGATAGGTATTTTATCCGCGTTAAAAAGAAAACAACAATTTTTAATAAGTATTTTTTATAATTTTTTAATTACTGTTCCTGTCGTGAAATATTGAAAATCGTTTATTTTTCACTTTAATTTTTCATTAAAATTTAAGTGACTAGACTTTATAAAAAAAAAAAAAACAAAAAAAAAATATTTACAGGATATTGTTGGTATCAATTAACATGAAATAGTGTCTCAAAATTTAATTAATAATATAAATTACAAAAACAAAAGTTCTATAAAAGAAAACTACTGTGAAAAAAGACGAAACTATAGCTATAAAAAGTTTCTCTTTCTTTTGTGCGGCAGCAAAAACCGAAAGAAAAAGCAGAAACGAAAAAATTAAATAAATGGCCCGTGAAAACATAAAAAAAAAAAAAGTGAATGCCATTTAAATCAACCCTTAAAACCTAAGGCGGCAATAATTTCACGGTTGTTCTAGAAAGACTACAGAGCAAGAGTAAGCAGTTGCAATATAAAATCGGACGATCGTTTACTGAAAGTTTCCGGTGCGAAAAAGCTAATGAAAATGTCCGCTCCTATTTTAGCTACACTTCTAAATGCTTCTACTTTTTCCATTAGATGTTTCCGTTTATTTCTCGATATTTAGTTTTTCTCTTCGGCGCGTACCTAAAACCGAACGGTGGCGAACAACACAAGAAGAAGAAGAAGAAGAAGAAGAAGAAGAAAGTGGCGAAACAAGAAGTTCGACGGCGTCAAGTTTTGCACTTATTTGCCAATAAGGAAGTTTGTCCACTTAAGAGTGCTCTTATAACGTTTAGTTTCCGATGGGGCGGCAGTAACGGCAGCAGCAGCGGCCGAAAATTTTAGTTCTAGTTTAAGTTGCTCTAGTAAAACTTTCGTTCTTTCGTTGAACATCTCTCTTTACAAGTGCTATATCAGTTTAATTAACCGTTACTTTTGCGGTGCCTTTTTCTCCTCAAACGCGCATGGTTTGTCTTCAATGAAATTGAACCAATTATATGGCTAATGTCTGAAAGGCCGCATTGACTAGAGAGAAACAATAAGTATAAAAGTGGGAAAGAGAAAAAATGGTGGAGGAAATAATTTGCCGG